>QYTT01089796.1:130093-154931 GCA_006980735.1 Dasypogon diadema | reverse complement strand
GTCGACCACATATGACTGGTCGAACTTGTGACACTCCACGACAGAATTATTATATTCCGCCGCTGCATGCGGTGTTTGAAGCTGAGGTCCCAGAAGTGACTGAATGCATTGCATTTTCACCATATGGAGTATGTATGGACGGATTAGAAGTACAACTGAATGGTAACGCGAAATTTTCCTTTACAGAACTGCACTGTGATTCCTTACCACTATCCTCCTGGTCGGCTGCCAGATTGGAGTGGACCTGGTTATGCACGTGTTCCAGAAAACACTGAACTAAAATTCACCGTAGACAATATACCAAAAACCATGACATACGATGTGGTTCTTCGATACCTAACTCAAACTAGAGGGAATTGGGAAGATGCTCACATTACAGTACTTCGACCAGATGATTATGATCCTGATGGACCGTGTCCCAACTCGCATCCAATACATGAGACACGAGTTCCATTCTCTTTACCTGAATATGAAACAAAGGTGACTGCGCTCCATGATATTTGTCTAGAGCAGAATAAGGTCTATAAGTTCACAATTCATTTTGAAAGACATCGACACAATGAGGACAATCCTGCAGCTCAAATCTTGATAGATTCCGTAAGACACCATATAAAGAAGATATTCTGGTCATTACGAAAAATTTGTACTTTCTTGCAGTTAGCGTTAATACCGAGAATCGAAGTTACACCAATATTTAGTGGATCTCCAATGGCAGAGAATAGGAGAAGGGAATACAATCGACTTGGGTGTAATGATACATATCGCGATATCTACTACGATGCGAGCTCTCATCCTCAGTGTAAGGACCTGTATAACATTGTCAGTATATATGTGCATGATGGAGCAACATGTGAGTAGCAGTTCTCTTTGTCCTGTGCCCCTTAATAGCCTGCCATTCTTCCTAGCGTGTAACTGCAACCCAACGGGTTCCATTAGTAACTTATGTGACTCATTTGGAGGCAATTGTCAGTGCAAGAAAAATGTCATAGGACGGCAATGTGATCAGTGTGCGCCAGGAACATACGGCTTCAGTCCTGAAGGATGCAAAGGTAAATTGTTGATAACGCTCCAGCTCAACTGAACCCATCTACCCACAGCTTGTGACTGTAATAGTATTGGATCCAAGGACAACGATTGCGACTTAATCACCGGGCAATGTAACTGCTTGCCGAACACTTATGGACGAGAATGCGATCAGTGTCAACCAGGTTTCTGGAACTTCCCCAACTGCCAAATGTGTCAATGCAATGGACATGCGGTTTCCTGTAATCCAACTACAGGACAGTGCCTTAATTGCCTGGACTACACTACAGGGGACAATTGTGACCGGTGCATTGAAGG
The DNA here is from genome assembly GCA_006980735.1 of Dasypogon diadema. Lineage (NCBI taxonomy): Eukaryota > Metazoa > Arthropoda > Insecta > Diptera > Asilidae > Dasypogon > Dasypogon diadema. Next base: position 153,590 of record QYTT01089796.1, on the reverse strand, counting down.
GTTTTATGGAAATCCTTTGCTGGGAAGTGAAATTGGTTGTCGTCCTTGTCGATGTCCGGACACAATAGCCTCAGGCCACACGCATGCCGATATTTGTGAACTTGATCGCAGAACCAATGATATGATATGCTTCTGCAAGGAGGGATACGCCGGACCGCGATGTGATGTATGCGCAGACAACTATTACGGAAATCCTGAGATACCTGGAGGAGTTTGTCAACGTTGTAATTGCACCAACAATATAGACATGCGCGATGTTGGAAACTGTGACGGAAAAACTGGAAAGTGCCTGAAATGTCTTTACGATACTACAGGGGATCACTGTGAGTATTGTAGAGATGGCTTCTATGGAGATGCACTTCGTCAAAATTGTCGACGTAAGAAGTATTTAATAAAGATGAGATGACTTTTATAAAACCTCCCCCTTTCAGGATGCAAGTGCGACGTCCTTGGAACTAATGCCACTTTACAACATTGCGATCGTTTCTCAGGACAGTGTCCTTGTTTGAAAAATGTCCAGGGACTCCATTGCGAGGAGTGCATTCCTAACCACTGGAAGATTGCTAGCGGAGAGGGCTGTGAGCCTTGTGACTGCGACAGAACAGGTTCTGAGTCAGAGCAGTGCAATCCTGTAAGTATTATTGTCCATATAGCTGTCCGCTTGGTCTTTAACTTACGGATCAATTTTTTCAGTATGACGGTCAATGCCGATGTAAACCAGGTTTTGGAGGCCGTCGCTGTAATCAGTGTCAAGCTAACTTCTGGGGAGACCCCAATATGCAGTGCCACTGTAAGTTCATATGCAATAAAAGACTCAATCAGAATATAACAACAGCCTTTCCGTAGCATGCAAATGTGATCCACATGGTTCCGCACAAGCCCAGTGTGATAGAGAAACAGGTCAGTGCGTATGCAAACCTGGAATAGGAGGATATAAGTGTGATCAATGTGCCAGAGGTTATTTGGGAGAGTCACCGTATTGTTCCCCTTGTGGCGAGTGTTTCGACAATTGGGATCTAATTCTGAAAGGCTTGGAAAACGAAACGAAGGCGACAATCGAAAGAGCAAAACAGATTAAAACTGTTGGTGCAACCGGTGCGTATTCAACAGACTTCAGTGCGATGGAAAGCAAGCTGGGCACAATCAAACAACTTCTGGACAATACAACCGTTAGTAAACATGATATTACCGATCTGGAGGCAAGAGTTGGCGATTTAAGGAAGTATTATCTCTCATCGCAAGACAAATTGCAAAACTCTGAAGGCAAATTGCAAGAAATCTACACAAATATTAGTCTGGCATCTGTTCAGCTGGAGTCCATGCGGAATCAGAGTGATATGATCAAAGATTTCTCAAATCAATTAAAGGAAAATGCTACACAGTTGCAAGAGGCAAACATAGAAGGTGCATTAAATTTAACCCGGGATGCTCTGAATAGAGTCCATTCACTTTCCAAAATCAGAAACGAAGCTGCCGAACATAGCGCCAATGCCGAACGGCAATGCAAGAGAACCGAAACTTTGGTGGAGCGAAACAAGGACAGTTTCGATGAACTTATTAAGAGTAACGACGACGCTATAGACGACTATCGTATGCAGTTGGATAATCTTACAGCACATATGCCTAACTTGAATAACGAAATGTGTGGTAAGAGAGGTAATCCCTGTGACAGTATTTGTGGTGGAGCCGGTTGTGGTTCATGTGGTGGAGTGTCCTGTGAAGGTGGAGCCCTAACTAGAGCTGATAAGGCTTTAGCGATTGCTAAAGATACTGAGCTAGCAATAAAAGATAAAAAGGAAATGGCGAACAATATGATTCGGTCATTGTCTCAGGCGAAGGCATCAAGTGCCTATCAGAAAGCAAAAGAAGCCTATGAGGATGCAGAACGTTATTTAAATAGAACCAAGCAATTTATAACACAAGGGAATGAATTCATTGAAACCCTTACTGATATCATCAATAATAACACAGCATCTCCGGAAGAGATCAGAGAGCTAGCAGAAAAGACATTGAATTTGGACCTGCATTTAGATCCAGAGCAGATACAACATCTTGCCCAACAGATAAACGAAGCGGTAGCATCACTAGAAAATGTCGAATCAATCATTTACAACACTCGATATGATTTGGAACGTGTCGAACAATTAAAAATGAAAGCAAACGAGACTAAGTATAAAATATTTCATATTTAATGTACAATTTTTTTTAAATATTTGTTACTCCAGGAAAAAGGCTGACGAAATATTGAAAATAGCAAATGCAGTGATTCAGGCCCTTGACGAAGCTGATTCCGCCCAAGAGAAAGCATCTGAAGCTATTATAAAGGCTAATACAGATATAAATTTGGCAAAGGAAGATTTGGATAAGGTACGACAACCAATTTGGCACATCTATAGGCTTTTCTCAGCAGCCATACTTTTTTTCAGATCGATACAGAAACAAAGGAAGCTGAAATTCCAGCTAATAAGACAGCACAAAAAGTCGACCAACTTGTTAAAAAGTTAATTCAACTCCAGAAGAATGTAGCGCAAAATGAATTAGACGCCAAGGATATTACGAAACAGGCACACGAAGTAAAGGATTCGGCGAGTAATGTTCACGAATTAGCATCGCAGGTATGTAACTAGAGCTCATAATCATAAAATTCTTCACTGACCAATTTAAACCCATACTAGAAATAAAAAGTGATTCTAACGATTTCTTTTTATTTTAGTTGAGAAGTAAATTCCAAGTGGCGAATAACTCGTTGACTGAAAAGGCCAAGACATCCGAAACAGCTCGGGAAAGGGCTCAACAACTCCGACAACGTGCATCTAAACTCACCATTGATATGAATGGAAAACTAAAAGAATTAAAAGGTAAAAGACATCACAATAGTACACATCATAGATCCAGTGCACTTAACTTCCAATTTTAGGTATGGTCAATGCATACAATATGAAAGATAAAAGACTAGACGAACTTCAAAATCTTATAAGTGAACTAAATTCAGGAATGGAGGTGTATCTGTCGGCGATTCAAAGCAGCGCAGATAGATATCGACAATGTAGTTCATAGTTGGTCACAGCACTTTAACTTTACTTTGTGTTACTTAATTAGTTTTTACGCGATATGCCATCAGTACGTAGATACGCCAGCAGTTATACATATAAGCATGAAACTTTCAATAGAGTACCGATACAGACCAGTATTTGGCATCTGTACATTGTTTATACGTGTTGCATTGCAATTAAATTTATTCTTTAATGTTGTCTATTAAATTTAAAGAAGAGAAATACTGTAGTATCGTGTCTTTTTTTTTTGTTTTAATCAAGAGCATCAAAAGTCCAATAAATGTGTTCCTTTATAGCACTTTTTCATTTTGGTTTTAGCTGCTCCACAATCACGCCCAAATTCACCCCGAGGTGAGTACGCCATCTGACTAGACCGGATCGCTCCAGTAGTCACATATCAAAACAACACATCCTGGAGCGTCTGTGTTGTAAGTCTTCTGAACGGTGTGTGTGGCGGGCGCCTTAACACGAAAGTGTCCTTCAAATGTTTAGATCAGATCCTGGGATCAGTCGTGAGGAAAGGGCGGGCGGGGAGCAGGTAGATAGCAATGCTCTGCTACATTCATCCATAACCGAGAAATCGTAGTATCCCTCTGGCTGTACAGTCGGACATATGCTCTAGCCTTAATTATAATAACAGCGTTTCTGTAGATCCTCCAGATGATCTACAGCCACTTGGAGGAAAGTACAAATGACTAGAAAGCAGCCAGAAGGTATTCATGAGAGACTGTGTCGAAAGCCTTTTTTTAATCCAAGGAAATCATAGCCATTTGCATACCCTTGCGTTAATGCTTAGCAATAATTTAGTATCTATACCCTTTTGCAGCTACTTTAAATTTCAAAATGAATCGTGGGTGTGGGGTGGAAGTAAAGGACAACAAAAACATAGAGTCAATCCTGTTACAAGTGTCTGGTTCCTAACAAGCAAGTTTAAGTTTCACAGAACAGTTCTGACAAGCAAACAGGTGAAGATGAATTCGAGGAACCACCTGTTAAAGTTTTGATGCTTTACGACTTGATCTAGACAAACTTTACGGAATGTCCTCGAAAGACACCTTTAGACTTGGCAGAATATTTCTAAAAGTTTTAATCAATTTCCTTTCACGCCTCCACACTTCACATTACATGCGTTCTATTTCTATTAAAATTCCCATGTACTCGGAATGCCTTAGCATTGAGCAGCACCAGCCGGGACGGGGGCTGGGATGGGAATATTAAGTAAACTCAATTGGTGCGATTTTTGCATATTTATCTTCGGCCATCGTTAAGGGTGAAGCGAGTCGGCAGTCGCAGAAATCAATACCATTTCTATCTAGTCTAGCTCGTTAGCAATTCAGATTTCTTATTGGATTTCGGAATTCGTTTAAATACCCCATTTGCCAGGGATTCCGATTTCGATGAAGCTAATCACAACATGATAGCCTCCTCCTTTGTCGAAATATTAGAGCTCCTTTCCAGGAAGTCTTGTGAGTGTTTAATTTCGGCAGAGCCCAGGGTTTTTCCATCTTAATGTGGGCAAACAGATCGAGAGTGTGAAAACGAAAAGTGAAAGTCGTGTGGGAGGGTAGCCTGTTGGGCTCTGCCTTCAATTACACCCATCAAAAATCAGGCGTAAACAATATTATGACTGAAAACCAAAAGAAATCGCTGCTTTTTATCCATTAGAATCCGGAAATTACTTGCCGCTTAAGAGAAGGGGTTTCCTCGCCCTCGTCCCCGCAACAGACCCACGAACGGGTCCTTTGTCCCGGCACAGCACAGACACATCAGAATAGAACACCTTTCTTAACTGTAGAACAGAACAATTACTCGAGGAATTTATGAGATTTTATTAACGACACTTTCACCAGAAACTTTTCCCAGTATCGCCCGATGCCGTGATGAAGTCATGAAATATTCGGAAAGTGCCTATTTATGAAATTCTCACGGATCCCTGACTTTATTCACGGCGGCTATGAATGAGACTATAGTGGAGCTGGAAGCTGGAGCAGCGCCAGCATCGTTGTAAATTTGATTAGAAAAAGATTGTTGTTTACGTTCGCAGGGCATCATCATCATCATCAGCACCAGCACCAGCACCGCATGGCTACGAGACGAAATGAGCCTACAGCCGAATGAATGATACGCAGGGCCGTACATTTGTCGATTTGCGTACAGACCGAGGAGCACTATGTCTCGCTTGGCTCTGGTACTGGTCCCCACATGGCGAGGCATCATTGCTCCTCCGTCCTGCTGTATATTACGGGCTCCATCGCGGGTAGATTCTGCCAAAGCCAGTGGATCGTCTCAGAATGACTTCGTTATTCTTTTGTACGCCACGCACTGATAAAGTAGTAAACGGTCCTTCCTAGAGTGTATGGATATCTCACCGGATTACCGTTTTTTGCCGAATTTGTGATTTAAGAGTGAAATTTTTGGTGATGGCAACTGATGGTGCTGATTTTTGTGTGTTCGTGCCGGAAAGGTGCAAAAGAATTTGAAAATTTTGAAAAGGGTTGAAATGGTTTCGTATATTGTTGGTGTTTGAGAATCCTCTAAAATGTCGGGTATGACTCTAGTGTATAATGAGACCGTGCCCACCGAATCATTGGACGGTAACAAGGTTAACTTTTTATACTCGGATGAGTACTTTGAGAAGGGACGAGATCTCAGATATGGAATAGTTGTGACCTGTTTGCTATGGTAAGTCACCAATGAATCAAGAATTCAAAATGTTTTGAATTGTTGAAAAGAAGGGATACCTTGAAAATACTAAAGTTTTGACTATTTTTCTTTTTAAAATTATTTACACAGCTTGGAATTGGGCATAAAATTTGGTGGAACGATATTCCGTGAAATTTGATACTAGGAAACCAACGTTTTAGACCAGATACTCCTCCACTCTGTATGTTTGAAGAAGTATTGTTAAACATTGTCTTCAACCGCACAGTTCTTTCAGATACCTTCTTCACATTGGAGAATTTTTCGATCACTTGTGTTGATCACTGTGTTCTGAGACTTGATTTTGGTTAGTGGTGGAAATTTACAAAAGGAGTAATTATGGCTTTTAAGACAAGCATAAGTTGCCACAAAATTAATAAACACAGATACGGTTGTTTCCCTTGGCATTCTTATGTCTAGACAGTTTAGTCCATCCAATCTTGCCCTCATCTACAACTCCCACGTTCATGTTACGTCCCTTACTTGATGAAATTGGTTGCTCATCAACCCTACATTACATCCAAGTAAATATATTTAGAAGTTATCTCTGCAGATCATTAAGTACAAATTTGCAGTCCTTTATCAACCTAGAGGTAACGAAGGGTTTCAAAAAAGCTTTAACACTGGTGACCGGAATTTAAAAGCTCTCTCATGATAAAGGCAGTTTGACACGTAATTCTCTCACGAAAGCTTTTATGCTAATTGTGGCAGTCAACGTGTTGAACAGCAGCCTGACTGTCCATGCGGATTGCTTGCCTTCAGAAGAGCTTAAGAATTACAGAGTGAGGTTCTCGTTCGTTTACTCATAAATCACACACGGAATAGGAATTAAATCAGCAAAAACAGGTGGTTAAGCACTGAGAATTTCTCCCCTAAAGGTTATCAGGATTTTTTGATAACAATACATTCTGATGAATCGAGTTAATCGCTGTTATAAATTTTTAAAAATTTTTGAAAGTAACTGATGCCTAGTCACAACGCCAGGCTGAATAAAATTTAATTTTAAATTCGTGAATAAATTTCGAAAAGAAAAAAAATCCCTGAATGCTACAAATTGTTCGGGCCCTTTAGTTCGCGGAAATTTGAGGTGCCACCACTCTTTACACCAAGTCCGTACCTTTCTCCCGTTTGAGAGTACTCATTCCGACGAAGTGGTAAAACAATTAATTAATTGTCTAAAAGCTTTCACTTTATCTAATGGATTTTGACTTTCCATCTTATTAGCAAGACGGCAAAAACATTTCCACTGTGCTATGATGACTAGTGTCAGCGGCAACATCCTGGGGTGAAGTGTCTCAGAGATTACATCAGATACCCGGAGGATTGTTATTGTTCTCGAGGACGAACATTACTTCAGTCAGGCATTAAAGCGATTTTTAAAAGCATTCAAAACGTTCTCGCACTCCTTCCGTCACCCAAAGGAATTAAACTCGCTAAGACTCCCAGTGCTTTGGACTGTTTCAGATTAGGAAAATGTCGTTTTCGTAAATCCTTTGTTTTGGTGCGTATCAAATGTGGGCCGACATTGATCATTTCCTGATTAGCCTTAGATAATAAATTTCTGGGACTTGGGATGTTCGGCATGGAAACACTTTGGGCGTGACTAGAGGGGCAAACATAAAATTAATCCAATCGACTTTGTTATCAGTCGTTTTCGTTCTGGGATCCCCCTTTGTTGTCCTTATCCGTTTCACTTTTTATCTATTCAACAACTGGTGGATTTATAGGGATGCACATAATCCTAATAGGCTTGGAGCCTGATGAAATCTTAGGAAGGTCACAGCCTTCCACTTTCATTGGTTAAGGATGTAAAAAAAATCACTTTAACCATTTTACCATACAATCAATGACAATGGGATTTTTTAGGTGTTCTGGTGCTTAGATGTTTACTTAATTCCGTTAAGCATTTTAATTAAATACATCTATTTATTGATGCTATGAGGGTACTTTTATATGATGGTCCTAAGAGGAAAATCCTCCTTGGCGCGAGAGTAGTCTGGGTCTTGCGCCCCTTTTTTTTAGCTCATGTTACTATCGCAGAAGAAGACGGCAGGGCAGGTGCATGAATCTTTGAAGTCATAAATCTGTTCTGTAATGTTAGCCTCGGTTGTTTCTATATTACATTCCCTCTTTAAGGCAGAATCCTCTCTATAGGCCCCACATCTCGTGATATTACAAACTTCCACTAAAACACCCCGCGGTTTGAGTGTCCGAAAATTTGGTTTGCATAAGTGAAGAAGCAATTTCTTTCATTTGTTCTGACAACTCTTTTATTGGAGTTTTTGGTCCTTCGACCCGGATACAGAAAAGCGCACACGTTCATGTACAAATAGGAAAAAATTATGAATCGAAATTTACGCAACGTTTCGAGGACTCGTACAGTATAATCGCCCATAGAATCCTTTTAAGAACTCTCGTGTGCACAAACATCATGAAATATAAGTTTCTATCCTTTAGTGCCTCTTCTTTAATATTGATGTAAATGAAATCTGAAAGGTGTATTCCAATTTTGTAGTAGGTTGAGATTTGTTTCCCATTTCGTGTACCTCGAATCATCACCAGTATCTTGGCAGCGGCAGAAATGACCTTTCAAACCTTATCGCCACACACGCATAGAATCCGCCCGCAACCATTTTTGTTACCAGGACCAAGAATAGTTCCAATCTACCGCTCAAATGGAACTCTTGTTTACATAAATTTCAATATTCTAAAAATAGACAAAAATATAAGTGGTTTCGCGGATGGCGGCGAAATTAAAGGATTTTTAATCCCATGCAATAAAACTTTGATTATTCATGGCCTAGATCCGCCTGGCTGTTGTGTCCTGTTTCTGACCGAAAATTGGAGAGGATAAAAAAATTTTGTGGGACAAGGGGACATAGCCAAGGGTAATGCAATTAACAATTCAAATTATCTCTTTTCAGCATTTCTTACATCAGCGTCATTGTGCTGGGCATCTTGGGGAACATCCTGGTTATTGTAGTGGTGAAGACGTCCAAAATGAGCTCACTCACAAATCAGTTCATAGCAAACCTGGCCGTGGCGGATCTCCTGGTGAACCTGCTCTGCCTGCCATTCACTCTGGCAGCTAATCTGTACACAGGTAAAATGTTTATTCCTTCTTTAGGGGGGGCGGGGGCTGGTAGGCAATTTAAATGTCACCATCGTGTTATCTGGTGGTGTTTCAAGTTTAATTTCGGCATCCAACTTAATTTACTCTTGGATTCCTTGTATGCAAATGCCCACACCAATCTTACCCAGCCCTTCATATCTCTTATGGAGCGTGTCATGTTTGATGCTTTTTGCCGTTGTTGACGACAATCGATTGGGCTCGACAAAAGGGATGAAAATTTTCGCTCTACCATGGCACGTTTCAGCATCATTTGCACTTCTTAAAGTGTTAAGGGACTTTACAGGAATTCAGGGCATCCCAAAAATTCCGGGTAGCAAGTTGTGTGGGTACCAAAGGATCATGGAAGTTATTTTCAATAAGTTGATGAGTTCTTAATGGGTCAGCACCATTTATGAAGAATTCATGGGGATGCTGAGGAGGGACTGACTAATTGCATAGAAAATTTTTTACAGCATGGACTCTGGGTCTGTTTTTCTGCAAAGCTGTGGCCTATTTGCAAGGGGTTTCGGTCTCTGCCTCTGTAAACTTCTTGACAGCAATATCAATAGAAAGATGCATTGCGATTGCATTCCCGCTCTCTGGTACCATGTCCAGCAGAATGTACAAAATATCAGTTGCCTTTATATGGATCTTTGCTTTGTTCATCAATCTACCCTGGCTTTTCGTGTTCACCATAGAACCTCTTGGGAACTCAACGAATAAACTCGAGGTAAGTTCAACGCTTTCACACAAGTATAAAGAAATGGAAATTGAAATCCTTTTAGATCTGTTTGGAACTGTGGCCGTCCAGGCAGACGGAAAACATTTTCTTCATCATAGTTAATCTTATCGTTTGTTATCTGATTCCTCTTGCAGTTATCTCTGTGTGTTATCTAATTATATGGAGGAATGTTGTTAATCGTAATATTCCAGGGGAACGCGTTTTCCGCAGTAGACATGATGCTATCTACCGAAGCAGAGTTAAGGTGAGTACTTGTTTAGCCACAGATAAAATGTTTATCTAGATGTGTCAAGAGCTTATACTTAGTTTCCTAGCCAATGTCTGATAAACTTAGTTTCTGCGGGGTCTTCATCAAGAACCACTCTCTTCGACCCCGTTGAGATTTTTTCTGTTGTTAAAACTTTTACTGATACTGCAAAGATTCTTGTTAGAGAACTTCGAACTTTTAAACATATTATGCATTACATAACAACAAATCGTCTCATTTTTCAGGTAATAAAAATGGTTCTTGTCGTAGTGATCACATTTGCATTTTCCTGGATGCCACTCTACGTTTTATTCTGTGTCGTTAAATTCTCCGATTTTATACTATACAACCGCAATATGCAATTCGCCATTGATCTGCTTCTACCAATAGCTCAGTGGTTGGGAGCATCCAATTCGTGTATTAATCCTATTTTGTATGTTTTTATGAATAAAAAATTTCGTTTAGGATTTAAGGTAAGTGTCTAAAAGTCAAATTACCAAGGTAAGTAACAATAACGAGCGTTTTTGTTTTCTATTTTATAGAATATATTACAAAAATATTGGTGTAGAAGAATATCGCGAAGGCATCAACAAACTAGCCTGCATAAAAATGTTAGAGAGAGTACATCCCTACGTAATATGTTTGTGAAAACTGAATCCACTACGCTTCCACCGCGATGTTCGAATAATGTTCAACTACAAAATGAGGAACAGTGTGAAATGATAGAGCTAGTAAAAACTACAGATTAAGAGTTTGTTGGTAATTTGTAAAAATATATGAATGAATCTATTTATCAAATGATTGAGAGTTTTACAATCAATCGTCACAAATAAACTTTTAGAGACATTCTTATTCTAAAACGAACAAAAGCTTTTCGTCCAGCAGTCCTATTTGGTTAATATTAGTAATAATAATATTAATGAGTTTCCCTTCTAGCCCAGACGGTTAAATCCAAAATCAAAATTAAAAATCCTTAAAAAAATTGAGTGAAAAATTGTATTGGGTATAACATTTTTGTCTAAAACAAGTGAAATTCCTCAGGGCTCTATTCTCGGGCCATTACTATTCTTCTTATATATTAATAATTTGCTTATCGTTTTAATTGTTATCTGTTTGGTCACGACCATATCAAAAAACGAAGATATATTCTTGTGATGTTGCCTATTTTGGGAACAACCTTATAATGCCTATCGCAAATTAGGTAGAAGGAACTTTAAAGGTAAAGAAGCTAGGGAATTAACATTGATCTAACAAATATTGTAAGTAGATCTACAAACTTTATTGTGAATGTTAATATATGGCCACTCTGACCTCTTCTCACAGTTTTGGGATATATCTCAACAAGAGACATATTCTAAACAGATGTATTTGCATTACAATAGTTATAATTGCATAATAATTTTATCAACTTTGGGTTTATACTTACCTTATATTCAAAAAACTACCGCCGTCCGCCTACAGTTCAGATGATATCCCTTGTAGAGTTCTCAACAACCAAATTCCCTGAAAAATAGAAAAATTAATTTCACGCTGCCTCTGTCATATATTACTTACATTTTCTCTAAGTCGCCTCTGCCCCAATTTTCCTGATAATGGACATTTTGTGCACATTTTATGCATTATCAACATAACCTGTTGCCTTTTGCTAAGCTAAAACACTTGTTGACATAAATGAAATGTCAACTGACGCAAGCGCCCTTCTTCTTTCCTAGGGTATAAAAAGAGGTGCCAGGCTAGATCTCCTTGGAGCTGATCTAGTAAGCGGTTGTATTGAGAGTGCAATTTCTAAGTCAAATTGAAAATTGAATATTGGCCTACTAGTGAAAGATTTGATTTCACTTCTCTTTTGCACTTGTTTTTGAGGTATTCTAATTTAAACGTTTTCTTAATCCCATGACCTATAAATAGTCGCAATCATTCCAATATCCTGCAGTCCTTCAGACTGGTTTTGGAGAACCTGAAGTGAACCTGAAGTGAACTTGTACTGACCTTCGCAAAAAAGTAGATCTTCAAGCTCCACTTCAATTTCGATCCCACCAAACCCAATGTGTTGATGATCAATAGTGAAACTTCGTTTGGTATTAGACAATGCAATGGAGTGACTAATTCTAAAATTAAAAATGTTAGATGAGCTTTCTACTGACTAACCTGGACTTCGAACTACACAATTACTTCAGCACTCAGACCTCTACTGCTAGCAAAGCAAACCTTGAGTATTTATAGTTCCTAATGGAGCTTTTTCACAATTGTTATGATTGTTAATTTTTAAGGTCTCATAGATAGGGTGGCTCTGAGGAATTACCAACGTTCATAACCACTTCATACAAAAATATTCCATTTATTTCATAAAATTTATAAATACAATACTTTTGGTACACAATCGGCGCGACAAAACAATTAAGAGACAAAATCGTGAGTAAAAAAAAATATTTTGGGATGATGGTCTGGTTATCGCTCCATCACCAGCCCTCCCAATACAAAAGGTTTCTTTGTACTCTGCTTTTCAATTTCATGATACCTTCTGAACGGATTCATACTTGATTTTTGCAAGTTCACGCAGTCTTTCTGATTCCAAAGGCCCAGTGGCCTTCACCATTTCTGAAAATATTCCACTGGGATTTTGAAGCAGTACATAAGGCGCATCAAATTCCTCGACTTTGCCCAAGTTCATGACCAGAATACGATCTGAATCCATAATGGTGTGCAACCGATGTGCTATAGTCAGCACAGTGCAAGAGGAAAATCTCTGACGGATTGTGGACTGAATAAGGCCATCCGTGCTAAAATCAAATGAGACATTTAGGAAATTTTTATGTTTCAGTTAAAAATGTGGTACGTCTTACTGTGGATCAACATTTGCGGTGGCCTCGTCCAAAACCAAAATTTTATTGTCGCGTAAAATTGCACGAGCCAAACAGATCAGCTGTCGTTGTCCCACACTGAAGTTGCTTCCTCCAGCCATTACAGCCGATTGAAGTCCCAAAGGTCCACTGGCAATGTCTTTCAGTTCAACAGCTTCTAATGCTCGCCATAGTTCTGCATCTGGATACTCTTCAAATGGATCGAGATTTCTACAAAGGGCAAAAGTGGAGGATATGAATTTTCCTCAAAATTATTATACCTTCGAATGGTCCCTGAAAATAGAACTGGATCTTGAGGAATAATTGAGAGTTTGGTCCGAAGTTCACTTAGCCTCAAGTGTGCTGTGTTCACATCATCAATCAGAATTTCACCCTCGACTTTAGCCAGTCTGAATACGGCGCCTATAAGAGAGGACTTTCCTGCGCCTGTCCGCCCCACAATACCGATCTACAGAAATAAGATCGGCCTAAAAACGAGAGATGTGAAATTTGCAAAGTTTTCTTACCTTTTCTTGAGGTTTCACCAAGAAACTAAGGCCTTTTAGGACAGGTTCTGCCCCATCGTAATACCGGTAGAACACATTTCGGAACTCTAGTTTTCCATTTGATATCCAAGTTTGATTCAGGGCAATCGACTTCTGAGGTTGCTTCTCAGACTCTAGTCCACAGTACTCTAACATTCGTTCAACTGACATCAGTTGATTTGCAACCTCGGCACTCTGCCGAATACCCCACTGCAACAGGCCAGTAAGTGCCATGGCTTGAGTAATTGCTAGACCCACTTGATCACCGGTCGCACCTGAAAATTACAGCCAAACAATAAGTGAAACCCATCGCTATAATACGGAACGTCCTTACTCTTGTCTAGAAGAAGGAAGTAGAACGTCACACATGTCATAAAAGCAAGGCAGATAATGTCCAGTGATAGTCCGAAAGCTGTTGATGTGCTGATGAACATATACCAGGCTCCTGTGTGCAAATCCTGATGAGCATCGAACTCTTTTATCAGTTCACTTTGGGCTCCGAAGGCTCGCACTGTGGACAATCCAGACAGTGTTGCTGCGAGGTGTGTAAATACTGGCGATCGTGCTACAAGAAATGAAATTTTTAGACTCCGAAACCGCACTACATATGCATTGGCTTACTAATCCCCTCAAGACGTTTTATATTTTTGGAAGTTTTAAGGTATATTTTACGGACGATCAAAAACATACAGCCCAAGACGGCGACAGGTATCAGGAAGACTGGTTTGACCACAGAAGCTACGATAATTGATCCCAGCATGTTTAGAATAATTTGAGAGGCATCCAATAGAGCTTTAGGGAGCATTTCATCAACGGCACCGGTGTCTTTTGAAAATCTATTCAAAATTCGCCCTGACGGGTTGGTGTCAAAAAATCTCATCGGAGCCTGCAGGCAGTATGAAACCATCAAAATCAGGCGCAAATATTAAAAGCTACTAATCTTACCGAAATAATCCCCTTAAACATTCCGTCATGGAGTTTCTGTGATGCCTTCATTGCTGTGTTGTAAAATCCAATGGAACGCAGTATTCCTATAGTAAAGATGCCAACAATAATAGCTCCGTGAATAGACATGCAGAGGTTAGTGCTAAGCACGGTAGGAACGTATTCACTGGTCTCATTTAGAGGAGCAGTAAAGTTGAATTCTTCCGTGAAATCTATCTCTTCAGATATCACGTTTATAGTGGCATTCTTTTCATTATAATATGTTCTGAGCTCTTCTTGCGCCGTCCAAAAGGAGACCCAATAGTCTGCAGCGCTAACGGCAAACTGCGTCAGCAAAAATAGGAACAAAATGAAGCCGACCAAGCAGTAATTGCCACCGGCCTTTAGGTAGTTTGCCAAAAGTGACCCCTTCACTGTTCCTTTGGAGGATTTCTCAAGATCTTGTGGTCCTTCCGGAATTTCCATATTTTCTTCCTCGTCTTCCTGGTCAGATTCACTAGCCAGCGATTGCAGGGATACAACTGATCCCTTTGAACTGGTACGACTTCGACTTCGACTTCTTTTACGATGTAGACCTTCCACATCCTGTTGAGTTTCTTCTGCTTCGAGCATCTTAGCGAAATCAATGCCACTTCTTGACAACTCCTGCGGAGGTCCTTGTGCATCAATTTTTCCCTGGAATTAAGAAATTTGTGAACTTCTCATGGATTATAAAAAGATGACACTTACATCATTGAGGACAATAACCCAATCTGCTTCTTTTAGGAAATGCACCTGATGGGTGACCAGAATCCTTGTGGCGTGCCGTCGAGCTAGACGACCCCCAGGACCAATGACTTCATCAAATAAATGGCGTCCAACGTGAGCATCTACAGCACTCAAAGGATCGTCCAAGAGATAGACATCGGCTTCCCGATATATTGCACGAGCTAAACTGCAAAGGGATTGAAAATAAAAACAGAAACACTGCCTAAGTGAACTCACTTTATCCTGGCTTTTTGTCCCCCAGACAATGAGGCTCCCTTATCGCCTATAATCGTACGATCACCTTCAGGAAACTGCTCAAAATCTTTGACCAAAGCACACGACTTAACAACTGCGTCATATCGTGATTTGTCCATTTCTTGGCCAAACAAAATATTTTGCCGAACAGACGCTGCAAAGACCCAAGGTTCCTGGCAAGCATAGGATATTTTGCCTTTGATAGCTAAGGAACCAGTTAAGACTGGCAGTTCCTCTAAGATCACTTGCAACAATGATGACTTTCCAGCGCCAACAGGTCCAACAACACCAATCAGCTCTCCTTTCCTAAAGTCGGCAGTAAGGTGATTCAATGTGGGCGGTATGTACATTTCGTCAAAGCCGTTGACTTTCGCGTCCAAATTTCCCAGACTGTCCACTTTTTTCTGGGCTTTGTCATCAGGATTATGGGCTTCAAACATATCCCACCGAGCGGTAACATCCCTCAGGGATACCATGACATCAGCGGGAGTATGCGCAGCAAAACTTCCCGTCGACCTTTTGATTTCATTTTTGCCAAAATCGTTCATAAACTTCTCTTTAATGTTTTGCTGTCCCATAACGTCTTTCTCCTCGTACTCCAAGAACTTCTGTAATCGCTTAAAAGCAACCAGCGCTTCTGCAATCTCCGCCACACCTCTAACGAACATTTGTGACATGGTCCAAGCGATTGCATTGAAATAGGAAGATATGACGAAAATTCTGGCCGCTGTTATTTCGTCCGAGGTCAGGGCCATCGTCATCATAGTGCAGAACATAGCTGCTCTGGTTGTGAACATGTTGAAGGTCATATAGAGTGCCCGGACGTAAGAGTTCTTTTTTACCACTTTTATCTCAAGTCGGCGAGCCAAGTTGATTAGCTTTGAGAAGGGCAATTCCCAAGCGTACATTTTTATAACCTAGAAGAAAGCCGAAGAGTTTAAATAGATGAAAATGGAGGGGTATGGTTTTTTGGTAGACGTGTATTTCAATGAAACTTATGAAGAAACACTTCAAATATTTCTTAAATTATAAAATTATTTCTTGAAACTAGTTTTATTACTATGAATAAAGAAGACATCAATTAAATTTACAAGATCTCCTCCTGGAAGATTTACCAAACTAGAAATAATACAAAGGTCTACAACATGAATTTTTGGGCAATGACATTGGGTCCACATTCTGCAATTACCGTCTGAGCACCTTCTTTGAGACACCCTGTATTTTATTCTAGGTCTTATTCTATACTTTTGAATACAACATTTTCAGATATTTCAGATGTTATCTGCAGAAAGGATTGATAAAAGTCAATGAGGTCGAATCCATAAACCTTAGAATCAGGAAGCACTGTATTGTCCCTTAAAGCACTGTCGAACTTAGGACATAAAGGATATTTATTCTTAGTATTAATATCATCATGAAAAGTGTGAAACAACTGATATAAAATCAGGACAAACTAAGCAAAATGATTAATTTCATTTTAATAAAAATTTTGAAAAGTGTTAGCTGTTTTGCAATGAGTACAAAAATAACACACGGTCACATGGACTATGACAAAATGGTAAACGACGGAAAATTATCTCCAAAAATATTAAGCGGTTTGATGAAACGCTTTGGAACAGATTAAACACTGACATTTACCTGTATACCACAAACCACTTCATCCATGAACCTCACCCGCTCATCAGTTCTAAGAGCAGTTTGAAGACGAAACTTTGACGACAATTTTCCCGTATAGGCTAAATAAAATCAATGGTTACTACCGAAAAGTTGTCTGCAATCAAAAAATGTTACATACACTGAATTGGTACAACCGTGAACACAACCAGTATTCCAAAGATTCCCGCCCACCCAACATCATACCAGAGAAATGTTCCCATAATCACAGTCAACACGGGTCCAGTCCACATGAAGTGAAAAAATTGGACAACAATATCAAAACGACTCACATCATTTGATAGAAGGTTGACAATCTTCCCGGCGGACGTATTTCCTAAGGCAGTGCTATTTAAAATTAACGTTTTTCTATAAATAAGGCTACAAGCAGCAATACGCATTCGCATGCCCGTTTCCCGGTGAAGCATATTAAATTGGCTAACTAAGACTAGTTTTACGGCGATAACACCGGTCAGTAATAATCCATAATAGAGTGCGGCAGGATCCTCCCTATCATTAACAATTTCTGGGGAATGTACACTAAACCAAAGTAAATTTAACAGTTTTTTTTACGAGATTTTAATTGGTGTGTCCCAAACGACTAAAGAGAAAAAATTTTATGGTCTCCACCTAATCACACGCGGCTTTTAGATTAGTCTCTTAAATCACCAGATGAGTTAATTTGATGTAAAGCTTTATCTTCCAGGTTAACTTGCAAAACAAAAATAAAATACAAATGAAAAATGAAAAATAAAAACACAAGTAAAATAAACTCAAGTTACAATAAACTAAAAATGAAATTAAACTCACAAAAAAGATAAAGAAAATAGTAAGTATACTAAGAGCAGTTCGATGTTGTGAGTATACAAGATATGGCACCTCAAAGAGCGAGGTGACAGAAATATTGAGGTAAGCAAGCAGCTGAGGGCAGTTAATAGTTCCCTACAAACAGTCGAATGCCAAGACAGTCCTACAGTTATTCCTTTTAAGTTATAAAGTGTCAAGTGAGAGGGGGTTTAACCTTTCAGTATATGGCATTGCCTCCATAAAAAAATTATCCAGGGAAGGCCACGAAGAGGAAATCTTCAGAGAATTCTTGGATGGAAAAGAAGGAAGAAGGATACAACATTGATGTAAATTATGAAAAGTAGGGGACGAAAATAACTGCCCTGTGATACACCAGATGAAACTCTCTCCTATTTGGAAAGACCACCAGAGATTTTACTTTTTGGCTAGTAATTTATAGGTCACTACCTAAAAAAAACTCTTCACGTCTTTTGCAGCATCGTAGCCATAGCCTCTTTAAAATTGGAATCTTTTCAATAAGAGTTTCTTCAACCTAACAACGTCAAGACAATGGACCTTTTCTACAACTCAGAGTTTTGGACTGCAGATCATTAACTTATCGTATCATTTGTGTGGTCTACAAGTTTTCTATGGGCACACTTAATCTATGAATCTGTAAATAACAACACGCATAACAATAGTATGGTGTGGATTATTAAAACAGTGGTCAGCAAAAATGAAGTATCCCCAATTTATTTAAAAGCCCCTAAATTTTTATGCGACTTATTTCTAAAATGCATTTCCTATACTCAAACCGCAAACAAGATCTAGAAATTAAATTTGCGCAATTCAACAAAAGTACAGAAAAAAGGTTAAATCATAATTGCAATTATTGAATACTCCACTTTCCCTATCTGACTGGGACACTTAATTGCTGATAGAGAATTATCTTTAGAGCTACTTCTCAACAAAGGTAGCAGGTAGAGTTCATAAAAGCAAAGTCAATGGAATTTTGTACCACGTTCCTTTCACATTTTATCTGTCTCAAGCAAATCTGGTGATGAGTTAACAAGTTCAAAACGGAAATATTCAACTGAAAAGTTTGTTTGTTTACTGTCCCAACAACCTGATCACATTTGTTCTGATAATACCTTTAAAATGTATAATTTTCATTATGATCTATTATCTTTAAGGGGTAATATTCAGAAAGCAATAAAATACAAATATAAAAGATTCTTAGATATCTGCATCTAAGGATTCGATCACAGGATTATCTTCTTGAAATCTATGATAATTTCTGGGCTACGAAAAACAGTTTAGTTCTGATTGTCTAAAAATAGTGTAAAAGGATGTGTTGAGCATACTTTTAAAAAAGATACATCTTTTCCTTTTAAGTACAAAATAAGATTTTTTAGAGTAAAAACAAAGAGTACGGGAATAAAAAATTCAAGACTGAATACCTGTACACCAGAAATGATTTCATCCATAAATCTAACCCGTTCATCAGTCCTTATGGCCGTTTGCAGACGAAATTTCGACGAAAGTTTCCCGGTATAAGCTACAGAAAAATACAAGTATCATTAAAAACAAACAGTCACAGACACAACATTGAAATTAAATATATAACCTACATTGTATGGGAACAACAATGAATACAACAAGAATTCCCACGATGCCCGCCCATTGAATCTCTTGCCACAGTAGTATCCCTGCAATGACCGCAGATAAAGGAGCAGTCCACATTGAATTCAGGACCACACATACAATGTCAAATCGACTCACATCGTTTGACAGTAGATTGACAATCTTTCCGGGGGCAGTATCTCCTAGGGCCGTCCGTGATAATTTCAATGCTTTCCGGTAGATTAAACTACAAACTGCCACCCGCAGTTTCATGCCATTGTGAAAAGCCGTCATCATGAAGTGATTGGCTATGAGTGAACCTATTAAAGTGAGTATAACCATTCCAACACCATAGTACAATGGTTCACTGGTATCCTGATCTTTCGGCACATCTGCACTAAATATAAAGGTAACTTAGTCCTTAGCGATTTGTGTGATTTATCGTCCCAATTTTTAATTACCATAAGAAATTCAGTTTTTTAGGGAGGGAGAATGGGATGAAAAAGGGACATTTCCTCAAAACCACTGAGCAGCCCAACAGAATGCAAGAATTAATTTGGTAGCTTCAGTAGATTCTGAGAAAATATTCCTTTCTTCTTACAAACTGCGAGAAAATCACAACATAAACAAAATCAACTATTTGCATAGAAAGCAAAACATACACTATTATCTCTACCACTACACTGACCATTGCAAAGATAAATAAAATGCTATAATTAGTATTTCAATTAATTTTGTCCAAGTTAAAGAGTCAACTACAAGATACATTTTTTACGCACCGCATCACGCTACAAACTATTATTACAACCTTCTAAACTAGCCGCCATGAACTAGTCTTGAGCACTAATACTGTTTTTTTATTTATTTTATGAATGCTTTAAGATGGCAGTACATAGCCTGACGAAGTATACAAGCCCAGTATCGTCTATCTTAAAGCGTTTTTAAAAAAGATTTTAATATTCCTGTTGAAGGTCAGTTCATGGCTTGTAGTTGAGGAGATTTCAAAATGACCCATTTGCAATTTACCCTAAAATGTATTGCCCATATTTAAACAGTGAACAACATGCAAAAACTGATAGTGATCTTTGCTTACGTAACTCGATAAAAGCGTGGCGGTATAAAAAACACAATAAATCTCTATTAATTATATGTTGATAAAAAATTATCTCTAAAAAGCATTTGTCATCAAAACTAAGCAGTTTCCCATTTATAAATGGGTTAGTTGGTGTGGTCAAAAAAAAAACCAAAACTAGTCGAACTTTTTACTTTACTGCGATTTACTTTTTTTTCATTTGTTGTCCGTTTGAAGTAATCAACCTGGATATAGACCCAAAGCTCAGCAAAACTTGCTCAATTTTGTTTTATAAGCGGAACTGCTCAGTTCACGTTTTTGTTTGTTTACTAATCAAACAATTTACACATGTTTCTTTTGATAGCGCCTTCAAAGTTTATTACTTTAGATAAGTTTGACGGTTTCTAATAAGGAAATGTTGACTTTGTAGTGCAATTAAGAAAGAACAGTGCCAAGTAGAAATGGAGAAGATATTTATAGATTTTTGAAATAAGACCTCAGATACGGGGCATTATCTTGCAGAAATATCACCTTCAACGTATTAGGAAAAGATTCACATGCTCGAATAATTTAATATTTTGAATGTCTGCTTTCTCAGAATTGTGTCTCATTGAGTGAAATACACGTCTCCTTTTTTAACTACTCACTAATAAATTTGAGTGTTGACAATAAATAAAAAATAAAAATATGTACCTGAACACCAGAAATGATTTCATCCATAAATCTGACTCGTTCATCAGTCCTTATGGCGGTCTGTAGACGAAATTTCGACGAAAGTTTCCCAGTATAAGCTATAGAAAATGTATGTATCATCAATAGTATGTGCCACAGCTTTATAATCAAATATATAACCTACATTGTATCGGAACAACAATGAAAACAACAATAATTCCTACGATGCCTGCCCATTGGATCTCTTGCCACAGTAGTATCCCTACAATAACAGCTAATAATGGGGCAGTCCACATTGAGTGCAGGAAGATGCATACAATATCGAATCGACTGACATCATTTGACAATAGATTGACAATTTTCCCCGGAGCAGTATCTCCTAAAGCTGTCCTTGATAATCGTAACGATTTTCTGTAGATTACACTACAAACTGCTACGCGCAATTTCATGCCGTTGTGAAAAGCGCTTATTGTAAAATGATTGAATGTAAGGGAGCTGATTACTGTGAGTAGAATAATTCCAGCACCATAGTATAATGGATCAGCAGAATCCTGATCTCTTGGAGTGTCTACACTAAAGTTAAAGATTATTTAGTCTTTGGGTATTTTATTGGTGTGTAGTGTCGCAACTTTAGTTACCATAAGAAACCCAGACTTTTGAAATTTTGTGCAATTGAATAGTCTTTTTTGGTGCTTGAAATTTTTATGCCAATTAAACATGTTGTAACTTTACTAATATTTCTTATTCACTCCTAAAGCAATAACATACTGGGCTAATAGAGCAGGTCATAATCTTACAAAATATGCCTCATTTCTGACAAAAAAAAATATCTAGTATAGACGAAGACTCCAAGTGAAAATTTTGGTAATGACGCCGATTATTGTTAATATTTCCGAGTCAAAGATTCACTTAATACTTTCATCCCCAAACATTTTACAGTGAGGCGAACAAACGAAAGAGAGCAAGAGGTATTTTTATAGTCAGGTGTGACAGGGTTAAAAGAACACACGAAATCAAGAGCACTGTAGTCTGCAGACTGTAAAATGGATTGAACGTGAACTGGAAGGATATTAATGAAGAGTAAAAAGAGGCAGGGAATACAGTATAACATTACCTCCATTCAAAATACCATGTTTACTTTTTATTGTGTAATATAGGGATGATCAAAAAGCCTGGGAGGACAAAAAGTGCAAAATAATTTTTCTACAACCCACACATGTTCTTAGAAAATGTGTTAAGCGTCCCACATTAGTTAGAAAGGTCAAAAGTAGGATGTAACTATTGATTTCCACATCAATACTTCGTGTATCTAGGACATAGGTACAAACACAGAAATCACTACTTTCAGCTCTAGTCACAGAAGCGCAATGAAACTTTCACGAAATAATTAAAAACAGAGACATAGCAAAATCGAAGTTCAATGTTGGGAGGAATAACTGAAAGCACAGTTTAAAAGTTGCTATAATAAAAACAATGATGGAAATATTGATATTAAATTAATTGAAGGCTATAAAAGGTGAACTTTATGCGAAATAATACAAAACAAAAAACATCGATCGATTAAACTTGACCTAGAATTACAAAATCTATTAAAGCCACATCATATCATTGTAACTTAACCTACAATTCTTTTACCCTCTACCTAAGAAAACATAAAATTCTTACAGCATCTTTAAGCATACCCTATTCGCAACGAAATCAAATTTAATTAAACAAAATCATAATATAGCTAAACATGCTTTTTGGACAAATTTCTTTTTTCTCTTTAATCAATGCTTTTTCGTATGGTAACTTTTGGGACACACACTAGAAATTTCGAAATTAAAATATTGAAAAACTTACCGAAAATATGATAAAAGTCTACCTAAAAGGATTGGCATTGTCAGTCTTATGCATAATTCATTGAAAACAGCCATCAATCCTAAATATAGAAATTCCCGCCAAAATGTTGCCGCCATTGCTTTTAACAGTGATGGCCTTCCTGGGCCTTTCATTTGATTTATCCATTTTCTGAAATTTGAAAAGAGTCAAAGTTAATAAAAGTGTTTTCCGTGAATATTTATAAATGTATTTTTCTCGTAAAATGTACTTTCAGAAATTAATTTTAAATCTTTGGTTTCATTAGTCGACACCAAGTTCACTGAGCACTTTGCATGTAACAATACTTATTCGCTAAATTTAAATTACGCAGTTTTCTACGATCTATTTATGACCAATTCAAGATACCACCGAAGCACGACTGACATTCAACTAAGATCACCCAAACCAAGTCTAACATTACAGCTTCCAAAATTAATAACAATAGCGGAAAAAGGATAAACAAATAAACAATTTCCAGGAATATATATAGAGTCATTCAACAACATGATAATGTTACACCACACACATGTGTAGTTGTTGATAGGATCTCCCCCAATAATTCAAACTTTGTATCACCTCAAGAAATAACAAACGGCTATTAAAAAAAATCCTTTAAACAAAAGCCCAAGTATTGAACAGCAGCCC
>QYTT01089796.1:91975-130073 GCA_006980735.1 Dasypogon diadema | reverse complement strand
CTCTTCCGATCTAATATTTATAAATGTATTTTTCTCGTAAAATGTACTTTCAGAAATTAATTTTAAATCTTTGGATTCCATTAACTGTTTGAATATTTTGAATGATTACATTAGTCTACACCAAGTGAATAAACAAACAATTTCCAGGAATATATATAGAGTCATTCAACAACATGATAATGTTACACCCCACACATATTTAGTTGTTGATGAAATTATAAAAATAGCATCTCTCCCAATAATTCAAACTTTGTATCACCTCAAGAAATAACAAACGGCTATTAAAAAAAAATCTTTTAAACAAAAGCCCAAGTATTGAACAGCAGCCCATGCAATAAATCCGAATGATTATTTTCATCCTCCAATGAAATACCGCAAAGTCCCATCAAAGTCAACAGTTGTCGGCAATAACAAAATGACAATTAGATGCATTTTGTCTGGTGTGGTACCCACAATCGCAGCGAAGCACCCTTTCGTTCACATAGAACCTTTATCGCTTTTAATTAACTCGGGACGATAAATCGTAAACTGGATGGGCACATTATTACGAGCAAGTCGCTCTGTCAATAATTCATCAATGTTAATGGGAACTGGTTGAAATGCTGTCAACCGGGAACGACAAGTGTCTTTGGTTTGTCGTCTTCACTGAACACATATCACGTGCAGCGCCAAAAGGCAGTAAATGTCTTCGAGACATAGAGAGTACCGCGGCATTTATTCCTCTTCGGTGGGTGAACAGGGCGAATAATAACGCAAATTATAGGTCGTATATTGGAGAGGACACTATTGTAATATATTCACGCGATTATGGCAAAGGAAACCTGTACCGATAGTTCTGAGAACCTTGGAACGTCGTAATAACAATAATTTTACAAGTAAATCCACCTACGTGCCGGTCGCCTGTTGTGTGATGGAATGCCACGGTGAAGCAGGCACGAGGCATGAGCTTCTTAGATGACCATCCCAGTCTCAGAGATGATGATTTAACGATGTTCCATGAAAATGAAACCACCCAACACCTCGAACGAACAAGGGTTCGACAGACGAGACCACTTGGTGCTGGTTGCTATTGTTTCGTCTGTTACGGTGCCACCTTATGATTCGGCGTGGAGTACTTAAAATGCAACTAACCCCATTTATTTGTGCTTTGCATAATTAAGAACGTTTCGGTTATGAATCTCATTACGTTTTTGGTCACCTTTCTACGTTTGGTCAGACAAAGGCGCCCTGGCGATAAGATACTAATAACATCAAGACGAAATGTGTCCGACAATGGTTTCTCCATGAGTAAGTCATATGCCGTGTCAGTCTTGCCCCTCGATAGATGTTGACTTTTGTTATTGTTATGAAAATGTTCCAGGAACT
Source organism: Dasypogon diadema (assembly GCA_006980735.1). NCBI lineage: Eukaryota > Metazoa > Arthropoda > Insecta > Diptera > Asilidae > Dasypogon > Dasypogon diadema. The sequence continues at coordinate 128,708 of QYTT01089796.1, read as the reverse complement.
TCGTGGGTTGAATTGCTTAGTGTTCGCCTTAATGTAAAGTGGTTGATAGATAAGAATCTCATTTATTGTGAGAAGTGACATCCCACTTGAGACCTCCTTTTGAGTTCCGTGATGGCTATCTGTTGTTTAATAATATCCTTTCGAAAATTTGTTTACTTTTTTTGCAATTATAATGAGTATCCTTCAATATTAAAACCACACTGGAACTAGCAAGGAGGTATGCTAATAGCTATTATGTCAGTGGTCTGGAAATATACACTTAAAAATTGTTGCATTACTATTATTATTATTTTTTTTTAATATTAGCAGAAGGTATTGATAAGAAGCTATTGATAAAAAGAAAATCCTATATTGTTCATAAATCCTTTCAGTCATTTACTAAAAGCATCCAAGTTTGCCCTTGATTTTTGGAAATGTACAGTGGTCTTCCTCCTGAAAAATCGTTTTTGTCCATGCTGTGAATTGATGGAATGATCTGCCCATTTAATGTCGATCAGCTCAGACAGAAAGGCCAGTTCAAAAGAATCTATAGAAGCTATACTTAATTCTTTCTAAATTTTAGTTGTCTTTTTTCATTGTTCAAAAATTTATTATCTAATCTTATTTAATAATATGTCTCTATCTGTTTCTATTACCTTAGTAGGTATAGGCCCTTTTTCTTAATACATTAACTTTTTTATTAGCCAAAATTATCCTGAAAATGAATTTTGGAATTTTTTAGAAAATGTTTTAATTGCGCGCATATGAAATTATCTTAAAATCGTTGGAACAATTCAAACATTACTACGCAAAGATACTGCAACGCAGAGATAAAAAAGAAAGGCAAATAACCTAAAACACATAAAAAATCTTAATACAATACGAAACCGCATAAAACTGGAATTAATTGGAAATGTAAAAACTTAAAATTTACTTTCATTTTTTTAAATTGGGTGTAACAAAATTCTAAATGTAATTCTAAAACCATATAAAAAACAAAAAAAAACATCTTTTCTACTTACTGTTCAAGTCTATCGCCTAGCGATTGTGACTTATCAACCATTAACGGTTGAAATAAATCTCCAACATCCAAAACTTTTCTGTATCCCTTTTTAAATATGTCCACGGTCCAAAAGAAGAATAGAATCGATATAGGATTTGCCTTATCCTTGGGATTGATAGGCAGTGAACGTTGTACAGTCTCCATGAGAAACTTTTTAACTGGTCGTCTTATCACAAATTTCACTACCACTTTTCATGTATGTATTACTAGAACTCGGTTCAACAACAACAATGCAACACAATTTCATCACTTTTTTATGCACTTGAGCTAAATTTCCATAACAAAACACTTTTCCTAGTGTAGCGCATAATTTTTTTCACTCATTGACCCCAACATAAATTTCCTACTGATGCGGTATGCTTACGGTCATTTCATCACGATATTGTAATTGTTCTCGTGCACTCGTCTCTGTAATGGATGCTAGTGGTTAATGTTTTCTGTGCTAAATGCTTTGTTACCCGCGAAAAATTGTCGGTATATTTAAAACGAAATCGGGTTCGAAATGGAAACCGTACTGTCGGCTGCAGTCCGCCTCGGATGGATGGGTACTAGAGTCACGGACTTATTACTTCAAGCATGAAAAGAGTCTCGCGTTTGACTAAGCAAATTTACATGATCGGAAAAAAGCCAACGACTCAATTATGGAAATGCTTCGTTAGTATAATTTTAGTGGTCGTAATTACTTCTTCAAGTGGCACAGGGCAGAGTTAAAAGAACAGCAACAGCAGACAGTTAAGTGGGCCTCAACTTTTCTGATAGATTCTTGAAATGAAATGCAGAGCGCACATGCCTATATTACCATGTGCCCAAGCCCATGTGCTACCCAACCAGCAGCATCTGAAGGGGATTTCCCAGTGTCTCTGAATGAATCACTTGGCAGTGATCGTGCTGTGACCAAGGCTCACGTTCAAAGACTTCGACCAGAACTGAGGGACGGTGTCTAATGACACTCTCCAGATAATGTATTCATCTGCATCATTGCATTTCTCTTGAAGTATTAATCCGGCATAAGAACGCCATAAATCACCAGAGCTTCTGAGAAAATTTCAAGAGTATTTACCCGTAAGCCTATTATATTGAGACTAGGCAGGCAAGTTTCAGGTTATCGGCATCTATAAATCTATTATCGAATTGGAGGCAAACTCATAATTCATTGAGCCTACAATTGGAATTGGGAGAAATCCTTGTTGCAGGATTTCACCGCTCACTTGAGCGATCGTGCGGAGTAGCTAATACGCGTCCGATGGGGATAAATAACAAAATGTTCGCCCCGGTGACGCCAATCCTTAATAAATCTCGAATTTTATAGTCGTTTCACGTTTACTCAATTTTTCTTTATACACCTATCAAGAGCCTAACCCTTGTCCCTTGCACAATAGTCAAAGATCTGTGGGATATTGAAAATCGCTTGTTCTCGGGTTATTTATTCTTCCAGCTCTTCTTATTGCACTGCAATAATTTTCTACACTGAAAAGGTATCAAGCGATTTTGTGGAGGCGTCTAATTTGTCAATGCCCGATAGACTTACGAACCGATAAAATAGGCTTCTAACTAATTTTTATGTCTCGTAACGATCGAGCCAATTTATTACATTATATATTTTACTTTTATTTGTTGATTTGGTCAGATTACAGAATGTGAAATTTTATTTTATGATATCATAAAAGATGAACTGAAACGTTCGGACGAGTACTGATAAAATCGGTGAAAAAATTGAAGATCTTATGAAGCAGCCGTTTGACTAAGAACCGCTGCTATAAATGGCTATTTTGAGGGGTGGGATACATCGACTTACAAAATAGGTATTACTAAGTGAATGCAGTTAGCAAGAAATTATATTGAAGAATAGAATTAATCTTCATCAAAAAACATTGTATTTTCTTTGCGAGACCACAAACTTTTCGAACAACCCTCGCAATTATTTAACAATTTCTCAAAAGATTTTTGTCTTTCTGGAATACCACAATAGAGGTTACTAAACCCTTTCAGCTACTGTCGCCGTTTCATTCCATCACGAAAGTAAAATCCAGCATATCATCCTCAATGAAAAGAATTACTATATAATCCAAAACTCTTTTCAGTCAACTGCAACGTCTAAAGCAGTCAAAAGATCTCATTCAAACGTATGCCACAATTTTTAAAACCGCCACAAGTTGGAAATTCAAGCTCAGCATGACAAGGCTCTTTGTGCTCCATGTGCCGGATTCTATCCAACATATTTAAAAGCACGTGCTCTGTAATGACAGATAGTCATTAGCACCTGAACTATGACTCTATGGAGGAATCATGTTACTGAAAGAATATCAGCTCCAAGCCACTGCACCGACTACTTGTTCTGTTGACTCACAAAAAAAGTACTCAATGACTTCATGGCTGTGACGGTTATGCGCCGTCCATTAAGATAATAATGAAGTAATTGCCTGCCTTACCACTGATAACCCCTTCGGCTTCAGTTTCTATCCGGTAGTTCTTGTTTGGGAGTAATTTCTAGTTCTTGTCATTATTTTAGATTGGGAAGGGAAGATTAAATTGAGAGGTTTTGAGAAATAAGTTCATTTTACAGTAAATCCATTAAATGGCTACTGTTGTCTAGGAATGATCCAAAAATTACGCCATAGCAGTTTAAGAGAACATCATCTAACACAAATAGCTTTTCAAACCAGCAACTAAAAGTAAATAATGTGTTTTTGTTAGTAGATCATTCCAATATAGCATAAAAACGAAAGGTAAGCAAAAAGTAATATCCCCCATAAATCAGTACTGAATTACTGAAGAGTCCAGCAAAAAACCCAAGTAAGGTCAAAGTAGTAAAATGCTGCCTAATGCTGACTAGTTGAAGCTGAACATGCTCTTGGGCATTTATTTTAGCATCTTAATACCAGTAAATCCTGAAGACTATTAACTGCTCAAGCGTTTACGGATATTTCTCCACCTATTTACGATCTATTAAAAAACTCCCGGGGCAGTTACTGCAATAACCACAGATACCTCCTTCGTATAGAAAATCGCACGGACCACCACTCCTAATTGACTAGAAAAAAATTTTAATATCCAGAATTATTAATGACATTCGAAGCATAAACCAAACCTCCTACCTCCCGCCCCAAAAGCAACCATATAAGCAAACCCAAGGCGATCTTCAGGTTGAATAATTTGCTGTCGATGGGAACGAAGGAAGATTTCTACCTGTGATCTCTACAGTGAAGCAAGACCGAATGATACAAACTGTCTATGAGTCGTTCTTTGCGAAACTAGTTAAGATCTGTGCAGCGTGGTCGGCTATACCGGCTATGATGAATTACAAATTTCCAGACGACTTGTGATAAGAATTGCACAATACTCCTACGTCCACCGGTGGATTTAACCTTTGGCGCAATGTTTTTCCGTAGAGTGGTTTGTTTCGACTTCACGATGTCCATTTGTTATGGGTACTGTTCTCGTTTCGATCTGTTGCACTTTTGTCGATTTCAGTATCGGCAGATACTTTGTGGACTTTGGCAAAAGTTGCACAAATTATCGGCTAAAAATAGATGTGAGCCATCTTCGTTTAATTCGTCATCTAATCTGATGTGATATAATCGAGTTGTGGTGCAAGAAGCATAGAAGTGCTAGACGGAATATTTGCCTCTAAGCTTGTATCTCTCTTTTTTTTATTGTAATCTTAAAGCACGTGACTATTATTGTAAATAAAATGAAATTAATTAATATCAGGTTCAATGATCTTTAGATGCCCCTTTAACCATTAAAACTTAAGAAAATTGTTTACTAAGGAAGCTGCATATCGCACTAGAGAAGTTGTTAAAATGTTTCCCCGAGTCAAGAGCACAGCCAATGTCAGTGGTAGCTTGGAGCCTGGAACCTCTGCGACATTGCTGAAAGCGACCAGGCTATTCATCCCTGCGTCGAAACCTTTAACACTCTTGATTAATGCTTCGCTCAGATTCTGAATCTGAGCGGTATCTGGAAGATATGCATATATCTCAGTAAGTTCCAATCGATTTGGAACTCTGGCCTCAGTCTATTCCAGATCTGGACCTACCAACCAACCTACATGGTTGGATCCTAGAACCAGTCTGAGGAGGAATTCGAATTTCGTAAGTAAGCCGATCTATGGCTGAGGAGTATGTCCTCCCAAAACCTCAACACACTCAGCGAAGCCAGAAGTGAAAATGCAACAGATTACTTTATGTGGACAGAGGTCATCCCAATTTTCAACTACAATTACATCAACATTTGCAGCTATTCTTACACTGTACATAATGGAGAAATAGTGTCGACAAAAGGAACCAACATAAAGCAACAGAATGCCTACGACAAAAATAGTCCTCTGCCTGGAGGTAGAGCAAAATTAAAAAGGATTACTCCTGGGAAATATGTAGCCATTTCCACATAGTTGCAACAGCACATTGCGTGCATATTATTTTATCACCATCCCGAATTAAACACTAAGTTCCAAATAAGAGGTAAATGTTATCCCATGGCAGTTGGCATATGAAATTTTGGTAGAGCAGCTGCTCTCTAGTCAGAAATAAGTGATATCGATGAAAGCAATTTGATAAATTCTTTTGAAATACCTCAAAATATCAAAGCTTTTGCTGATACCGTTTATCAAATATGGAAATACTGAAATACTCCCCCCAATTCCAGTCTTCGAACTATCCAAGTAATCCCCATATGACGAACCACGTGAACCCAGCACGTTCCTGGCACTATTCCAATACCTCAACTCCACTCAAATCTATTTTGGTACTTGTGTCTGACAAGTCAGAAGGGAAAAAGTATCACCAATCCACCAGATCGGCCCAGCACTTTATACTGCGCATACATTTCACAACTGCCAGCTCAATTTCTTTTTCTTCCTCGGATTTCGTCTGGTTTACAACCAAAGAGTGGCCTTTGAGTCATATTTTAAAGTGAAATTCTCAAAATACACAAAATCAAGGTCACTGAACCCTTACGAATTCGATTCGAAGTAGTAACGTTCGCCCTGCTTTATTTTTTTTACCGCCGAGACTCTGGGACCAGTTAATCACTGATCCTCCTGCTCCTGTAGCCTCAGGCAAGACCGTATCAAATAATAAACTTCGTACAGCGACTTTATAATTAAATTAAAAAAAGAGAACTAACCAAAAGAACAGTGAACGATGTGCGAAACAAGTTACTTGCTAACGCCTGTGCTCTCTAGTGGAGTGTACCACCACCCGATCAGAAGCTATCAACAATTAACCATAGAAGAGCCACGGTCCGGGGAAACACTTGAGAATGGACGGTAACCGGTCGAGCAGTTGCTTTTAATTTTGCACAATTATCGACACATATTAAAGCAATTCTAATCTCTGTTCTGTATACCAAGTCTAGACTCTAGACTCACTTACAGTCACCGACGATTTTTCGCGAGAAATCAGCAAAGGCACAGATTAGATCGACACTTCGGCGGTGACTTGCACATTCGACGGTTTTTTCCTTGAGGTGCACTTCAGAACCGCGCTTTATTCTTACGCACTGAACAGAAACGATGTGCTCCACGACAGTATTATCACTAGCCTGGAAAATCCGCACATCTCACGTTTTATAGAAGAAATTAACCAGGTAAAGCCTCCGGATTCGGAGAATCAGAGGTACCGTAGCTTTTTCATTATCACCATTCACTCATTTACGTAAGAGCACCCGATTTGCTCTATGTTTGCTAGTCTAATCCCGAAATTGCTCTGATAAGAACTCTACGCTTTTTGTTCCTTACGGCAAGCATATGGTTTCAGCTCGTGTTGGACCTGTTATGTGAAATCTACTGATGTCGAAGAACCTCCAGATATGAACATATGCCTAGAACGCGCGGAACTGACTAAGCAAGCAAGCAAAGGCAACGAAGGCGCTCACTAAACTACTCGTGGCGATTCTTGAGCAAAGCTCGTTTCTTGAAAAAAGGGGAGCTTTGGCTGGCTATCGACGTATCGGCTACAGATTTCGTGTGCTGTGCTAATGTGCTGCCTCCACGAGATAAACATTTCTCAGGCTTTTTCTGCATTTTTCGAATTAAACACTCACTCCAAACAACTGTGTTACCCCCCATGGCATTGGATGGGGACTTCTATTTGACCCACATTTATGCAATCCACGTTGACGTTCTCCTACCGCTGACACCCCCCGGTAGACACTCGGACACTCAAAGAAAATACGTCACTCAACTAATATAATTGTTTTCATCGCAAACGTAAAAATAGCCGACAAACAGTGGAGCAAGCAGCAGGTTGTTTGTTTACTTGTGGACAGTCGTTTACCATCATCGAGTTGTCACTCACGACGCGGCTCTATCAATCGATCTAACGACGTCAGAATTGCAGACATAAACTGCGGAAGTTTACCTAGGCAAGTTTCTTCGATTCCACTCGCCGTCAGGTGTGCTTTGAAATGATGCTAAAGGGGGATCAATATCTGTAATCCGATGAGGAAAACTGAAAAGCTTCATGGAAGCCACCTTAGCTCCACACAGCCCGAATGGGTAAATGTTCTTTCTGAAATGCCATAGGCTTCCACCCGTGGATAATTATCTTCTATCACTAGATACTACCACCAGTTGGGTGGGAAATACATATTTTCCGTGCATATGCATGGGTTACCAGAAAGTCTTGCGTAATATGACCAAATTACTCCCTGGCAATGTACCCAATCCCCGTCCCTTTCTACCCCTGCACACTGTTTCTGAATGTGAGATAATTTATCATCTGGGCAAAAACATTCCCAGCTTAGATTTGATTAAGCGTACATACAATTGCTTGCATTTCGCGATATCTATAAGTGCGCTCCCATATCTGTTCTGGAAACCCCAGTGGCCCAGAGCAGATAAGATTTCCATAAACTCGAAACTAAATAGACTAGGGCAGAAAGAATGTGAACAATTTAATGTTACACTGTCCAAAGCCTATAACTCTGAATGGGAATGTGGTCAGTTTCTGCAAAACCCACTCGTAGAGGTATCGATTTACATGAAAGAGGTGTTGAAGAAAGTTGTTTTGTGATTACCAGACCGCGTGCAGTTACCTTTAATTATCTGCAGCTTTGATGGTTTCTTTAGAAGACTACACTCCATATGAACTTAGATAATTGCTAGTTATACAGCTTTGAGCATTTGCTCACTTTGTGAAACAATAGAATTTACTTAAGGTCTTGCTTCAGATTGTGTGCTTGACTCTGTGAAAACAAGAGCAAAATGCAAATTAAACAAGTCAGAAAGGTGAGGAGATGTCTCATCGTATTGAAATCTTCAAATCCTATTGTAAACCGCACCTTCTCGAACTGATTGGAGATAACGGAACTTCAGTGGTTGCTATTGAATTGGTTAGGCAGGTGGCAGACAATAGGAGGTGCTATCACACGGTAAGCTACACTTAAAAAAGATGAGGGATCATGGTTCAATTAAAATCTAAGTATTCTGCGTCATAACGTCGTCGTGTATGGGTAAAACGAAGAAAGACTTCAGGAAAATCATTAATAAACATGAAAAATAACAAAGGGCAGAGTACAGAACCCTGAGGGATATCTTGGCCTAATACCAGCGAAGATGAAAGTTGACAATGCACTTTAACCCGTTAACTACCATTTACCAAAAAAACTGTGTACAGCAGAGTTAGAGAAGCGAAAATTTTTACCAAATTGAAAAGGATATGGTTAATAATTTGTTGAAAACGTCCCCTAGAATATGAGCTATAAAAGGAGCTTTAATTTTAAAGAAAGCGGAGGATTTAATTGTATTAATTGCTCTGCACTGACAACACTGGAAGCGGATAGCAACCAGATCAGATTAGATCATGAACGGACGAGGAAAAAACGACTCTCTACAAAAACCCGCCTTTCTGGCACAATTTAGACATCCCCACCCCAAGAGTACTGTCATAAAACGCGGCTCTTAGGCAGCAGTGAGTTAGAGAAATTACCTTGATTCATCCCTCAAGAAAGGATTCATCCAGCTTAAGGACAAAAAACTACATTTAATAGTAAAAGGTTACTCAAAAGATCACTAGCCTCTCATCTGGAATTAGTGAATGATATTTCCTATTAAAAGTCAATTCCTGTACAGCTAGTGCAGTAACGGTATTAATTGCCATTTACACCACCAATGGATTGCAATAGCGCTCCCGAGCAATAAGATTAATAAATTGTTCTGGGTACTGATCATTTACCAAGTTTAGAGAGGATACCAAATTGAAATTAATTCCCCTGTCGCGTTAGATGCTGTTCGCCACGTTCCGAGCGCACGATGTGCTCCATTCATTCATACATCAATTGAGCTCCATTTAATTGAATTGTGTTCAGCTGTCCAATTGAGAGTTGATTGTCTATTTAAGACGATGCTAGAGATACTGCACGCCGCTCTATTGTCTTATTCAATTTTATTAGATGGGGACACGAAATGGCAAGTCGTAGTTGTTGTGGGAATTATCTACTGTAAAAACATATCTAGTGTCGTTTTTTTTTAAATGTAGGATTGATAAAATTATTAAAAACTGCGGAAAAAATCATTTTGCCCTCTTTACCCTCTTCTAACGCTTTTTTGTGCGAATTTTTCTGATTTATCCTTCAAATCAGTTTCGTTTTCTGTCTCTAATCTCAATTAAATTGTGAAATTCTTCTTATCAGGCTTTTGTAAAATAGATTTCAAGTGTGTTTGAATGACTTTGAAACACGATCTCTTACTCACCCCCATTATCAGATAATTTTTTGGTTCATTTCCAAGAAAAAGAAGAAGAGAAAACAACTCTACTTCCAATTTCAGCTTTTTAAGACTAGAACACTATATTGGATGTTCTCTCGACTGGGCACTCTTATTCACCACGCAACGAGGCTTTTTCAAATATTTAACACCCGCTTTTATCTTTATGGCTAAAGAAATCTGAAAGTCATGCAAGTGAGACCTTCATTGAGGAGTGTGGAAAAGTTGAACCTGGAAAGAAGCCAGTCATTGCAGCCAGAGATAATTATAAGCCACATGCAATCACAGCACCAACAACTCCAATTCGTGGCAATTGTCTCCATTTAATTCCTGCAATTCCAGTTTTGGGTTGTTTCTTGAAATGAGCATAATCGCTTGGAAAAGATGTTTGGTACCAGTTTTTTCGGCTGCTTAGACTAATATTAGGTTTGATTTGGTAAAATGAACGCCCAGCTGGATGAGGATGATAAACAAATGTTTACATAACACAGCTTGGTGTCAGTCACTGATGACATATCTTTACTGACGCAAACAAGACTTCTGACTCTGCTGAAGTTGTTATCTAGTCAGTCCTGATAAGAGACTGCTTGGTCTTGTTGGCCATGATGGTTCAATTGAGTACAATTTATGACTAAATTTCCAATAGCAAAAATAATTATCTTTGTCTAAAAAAATATCTCTCTACACGGCTAGAAATTTTGGGGTGAATTTAAAACCTTTTCTAACTGAATTTTTCTTAGAAGTATAAGGAAATTGTATGTTATTCGCATAGCCCTTGTAAGGTAGTGGCATACATTGTATAATAAAGCAGAAGTAATTACATGCAAAAAGACATATTCTAGCATAAATTAGTTACACTTAAATAGAAATAACAATATTCTACGTGTGATCGATTCCCTTGATCTTATCACGCGTTTAATACGTTTCGGCATGGATTCGTACAAACCTTTTATATATTCCTTTTGAATTTCTGCACAGTCCAAGATTTTTTGTTCCGGGCTTTTTAACCTAATCCCAGACCATAAGTTTTCTATTGGACTGCAATCCGAATTGTTTCTTGGCCAAGGAAGCATTATTATTCTTAAATGATTTTTGTAGATTTTCATCTGTAATGAAATAAATGTTAATACCACTGAATATTACATTACGTTGATTTAGGTAACTTGATACTCACGTTTTTGGCCCTATGATATGAGACAGAGTCACCTTGAAAAATAGGCCTTGAGGTATCAGCAGTAAGCTTTTCAAACCGCCGGTATCACGCCATTGCTTATGATTCTCTATATTATTTGGCATTACCGTTTCTATCTAAAATAATTAGAGGACCAATGTAACCCCAGACTATAACACAGAGGGAATGCTCACTGTTGGAATAAGACAATTGTGCAGAAGTCGTTCTCTATATCTTCCTGGAATCGTAGATTTATCATCAAATTTAAAAACGTTGAATTTAAACTCATCAATCACTGATAACAACTCTTATCCAATCGTCCACAATCCACTCTACCCTTTTTTTCCACATTTTTAATTTCCATTTTGCGATGAAGTGCCTGAACTTTCTGCAGCGATGCAAGAAATATTTCAGGAGGAAGACACACTGCATTGTCCGTGTTGGACAAAGTTCAAAAGAGACGGTAACTTCTAAAATCGAATCTCTGAAGCAAGCACAGACGCAATGTCGCATGCTTCATGCTCTTTTATCCCCACTTTAATGGATAGTGTTCTAATAAAATCTCTGGTCTGATTTCTTGTAGATCAATCCCTGCGCGCGATACCCGCACATTGAACCGCCTCCACCTTTTCGTCCTCGAAACAAAATCCAGCAGAATAGTAAAATTTCGTGAATCCTTCTTGAGCAGAACTGAACAAATGTGGAATAGACTACCATCTTCTGTTTTCCCTCAGGACTAGAAGCCGCAGCTGTTCAAACAGAATGTTCAACGAAGAAAATTTTCGAGTTCTTGATAATGTGGTTGAAATTTCAGGACTTGGGTTCTAAGTTGATTGAGATAAATATACAAGGTGTACTGATCAGCGTTTCTTCCGAGGCCCCACACCTTCTAAAATCATTCCTTCACTGGTGGCTATTCACACTAATTGGTTTAGGATTCTCCTGTGCCCACAGATGCATATTATTGAAATTAACAACTCATTTGTGAAGGCATCTTCTTCGGTCCAAAGGCTCCTTGAGAAGAATCCAGCATCATTCACGTTTTCGTGAAACAATCATTGACAAAATCTCAGCCTTTTCTCCATATCAGTGAAATATTCCAGTTCTTAAGGCGATATTGATGGTGCTTAGTCTCGGGTTATCTTCAACAAGACCCAGAACTTGGTCCTCTGCGCGTCTGCTACTTAATCTGCCACAATCGACAGTTCGACGATTTAAGAATCCTGTCTCAGCTAACCTACTGCGTACAGCCTCAAAAGTGTTTCGATGTGGAGTTCTTCTTCCGGAATATCTTCGTTGATATATTATGCTTTGCGCTTCTGCAGTGTTTCTTTGTGCTTCTCCGTAAATAAAAAGCATACTCACATATTTTTTTATTCGTGAATGTCGTCATATTCATCTAGTGAAATGAAAACCAAAACCGAAATCACAGTCAAATCCCAAATTCAAAGTAAAACCAGCAAAAGACCAGTTCCAAATGACGCGAGTCAAAATTTAAAAACGTAGGGTCCAAGTAAAGAAAGCCACCGGGTAAATATCACTAAAAAAAAACATTCGACACAAATCATCAGTAAGGTCCTCCTGTGTGCCCCATTGCGCCATCCCATGGACTCAGTAATGAGAACAAGTTACAAAGGCCTTTCATATGCAACGTACCCAAAAACCGCAATAAAAACGAACCCTTTCTTGCCTGTATCATAACAGAGGATAAAAAGTGGGTCCTCTATGATAACCCAGTAAAGAAAAAACAATGGCCTTCCACTAGTGAGCCACCGAAAAAAAAACTCCAAAGCCCAATATCCATGGAAGTAAAGTCCTCCTATATGTTTGGAGGAATATCCATGGTGTGCACTTTAAGCTACTTAATGTCAGGAAAACTGTTCAACTATCAACTTGATCGGCTGCATTGCTTTTATTAACAGAGAAGGTGTTATCCTCCAACATGATAGCGCAAGACTATAAGCTGCGAGGATTACACAACAAGAAATCAGAGAACTTGAATGGTAAGTTATCCCCCCCTAAACCCTTAAGATGTTCAAGTTAGGAGATTTGGCAATTCTTACCCCATCGATGAAGAGAGGTGAAACAGGTTTCAGGGTTCTTTTGAGGAAAATAAAACTGCTTTTAGGTTTTGGGTGCTTTAAACACGTTGTGATGAGCCCTGCCCCCCGGGGCGGTTAAAAAATTAACACTACTGCTAGTTACTGGTGGTTTCATAGACAAATTACCAAGTCAAAAGATTTGTATCGCAGTTAGATTGCATCATAACATAATTTACTAATGGAAGAATACAATCAACTAAAATATTGCAAAACTTACCTTTCATATCCGCGCACTTATGCAGTTTTTCCGTCTCGTTTTCAATAATAAATTGCATTAATAGAGATTTACGAAATATATATGTATTGTACTGCAAAAACATTTCGCATACATTAACTTACAATACCCTTACTCACTAATTTGATATTAGCTACCTATTCCCTCTTATTCTGCAGACTTTTTACTGCCCAGTTTTGCTGAGAGATACGTGTTCCACACAATAGCGACAAACTGGACAAAAATAACTTGATAATTCAGAGGAACTAATCCGAAGTTTATAAGTTGTGCCGCTGGCCATATAATGTAGTTCGTCTTCAATATACTGAAGTAATCTCTCCTGAGTCGCTTCACAATTTGCTCCCCATTTAGCCCTTGAATCGCACTTAGTGCAGAAGTAAAAATTACAATGAAAGTTGGCGCGAAGCATAATTGATCCAGAGCCATCTTTACTACCGTCTTTTTCAATGGTTTTTCAATCTTTACCATAGTATCTAACTTTCCGTACCAATACCGCAAAGCAGGTCCCACAAGAAAGAATCCTAAGCCAACAAATTGACCAGTCCTACGCAAATCCAACTCACGTAATGATTTCCTTTCCAACGCTGTCTGAGCGATAACATCTCCAACTCCCATCATGATGGAAACTTGTACTCCTTGGACTATATAAGGATGCCGAACTAAAGCGGTTTGATATGTGGACGAAAATCGAGCTGATAGAAGTCTAAATGATGAGAACATGATCTCTTAGTAAAATACCGGCAAAGCAGTCTAAAGTTCCAGAACGATCTTGAGAATATAAAATATCTTAATGGGTTGTTGCCAAACCACAATTTTCTCTGCAATATTAACTCACTATTTAATAGAAAAATCAACAAAACCTCCAGCCAGTGTGAATAGAAAATTAAACCAAAATTAACGACCAACTATGCCGACAACTTATATCTTCTTCTTCAAGAACAATTGCTTCTGCATGAGGAAAGTAGATTTCAACAAGAAATGGTGAAATTATATGAGCAGAAAACTAACCTGCAAGCCATAAAGAAACAAAAATTTTCATTTCCGTCACTCTACCGCTTAAAGTATGCTAGGGAAACAGGATTTAGTAATTTAAAGAAGAAAGAAGAAGAAAGAGCGTTAAAAAATAACTATATTATCAACACACAGGAACATTACCACTATCCGACGTCTTCCTAGCTTCCAATGCACAGTTTAAATCTTAAGAACTTCCTGAAAGTCCCTTTCTTCTGAAGGTAAATTCAAAACATCTCATTTACGTAGGAAGGAACAGAAGAATATATGGCTTCGTTGCACTTCCCCCATAGTAATCTTTCTTTAATAATGGTTAAGCGATAACATTGTTCTTATGCACAATATAAAAGGCTGTTATGTTGATATGTTATTAGCACATTAACATAACAATTCTCTATATTGTGCGCTTTTAATAACTTCCAATCTTTTCTTTCTGTACAATCATATGCTTTTCGTAAGTGTACAGGACAATTATATCAATTTGGAAAAACACCATGTGAAAATGATGTGAAATACTCTTTCTTATATCATCAAAGAGTAATTCCTTAGTATTATTGCAATCAGAAAATTGCTCTAAAGGCTTTTGTGGCGAATCTATTCCCTCATCTTCACAGTAGCCATTTTCAGGTGTTTCATCTGTTTTCTTCTGATGCAGTAGATCTGCTCTTATTTGAGTCCCAAAGCAAAAAAAGAAATTTTCTAAGAAGATTAATTTCTCCATGTTGTAGTAAAGAAGTTGTAAAATTATAGCCTATTAAGAACAAAAAGATAGTTAGAAGCTAAAGAAGCTGAAGGCTATTAAGCTTAATGTTGGCGAATCAATTACGTGCAAGATCGAATTCCTCCTGGAGCATTACCTTTTGCGCTATTTTATCACTACTTAAATGCACATAAAACAGAGTCCCATGTAATTCGTTCACCGTGTAAATCGAGAGAAGTAGGTGTATATTGCATTCCATAACAGCGCACTCACTCACTGGGCTGCAAAAATCACCGGCTCAGGATTACTACAAGGATTCCACAAAATTACACTAAGTAGTAATTCCTTTCTTTTTATTCATATTATCATATCCATATAATAATAATAATCTATGTAAAAATTAAGACCTTAACATTTATATAATGATCAAATTTTAAGATTATAACTCTCATTAAATTAATAAGGATGTCCAAATACGACTAAACTAGATTCCTACAACGTAGGTAGTACAAATAGTTCTCACCAACTTCAGAACACACAAAAATGGATTGGTGGTCATGTTTCTTTTCTTCTTTTCTTTTTTGTGTCTATATAAATCAAGTAAAGTATGCAACAGTCTGGTGGTATAATTTATTTTACACATTACACGATTTAATTATTTGTGACCGAAGGACTTTTACCCTCAACAACATGCAAATTAATTGAAATAATTGACGAAAATATCTCGTAAACAAAACAACTGTGTCGAGAAGGCATTTAAAATAATCTCAGGATCATTCATATAGATCCTCCCTCCCTCTTACGACTACACGTCTATTGCTAGTTATTCTCGGCTAAAAGTGAACTAAAGCATAATTTCCGTCCGTCCTTGTTTGCTGGGCTTGCACAACAACAGAAAAAACTTGTTTTATTTCCTAAGTACTATAAACTGAACTTAAAAAAAAAAAAACATAAAACAAAATCCAATTAAAGATTAACAAAACGTTTCCACAAAAATTATGCTTCAATTGCACCTCGAACCCAGTGCAAGTTGAAAATTTGTGATAAAACGATAAACAGAACTTAACAAAAAATAATAAAAAAAAATAAAACGAATTTCAACGTTTCGCACACAGGAGAAGTCATACATTGTGAGCTCGTTTAAATATTCGAAAACAAATCACAGCAGCACTTCTTACACAACGCTATCATTTTCAGTTTTATTACAAAAACAAATAAAAACTAAAATAAATTCTACTCGCCTAGAAAAATTTACTCTTATACATCGCTACCAGAACAAGTTACTCCTATAAAAGTGTAAGAGCTGGAAAAATAAAGCACGAAGAAATCGGGCGGTGTTAAACATAAATACGAAATATCGAGTTTTGTTCCAAGATTTGATTTTATTTAGAGCATCATCCGAGATCAGATATTCAAATCTCAAAACATCAACTTCACGATGTACTTCAATTTTTTGCTTGTTTGTTTTTAGAAGTTGAGGAAAAGAGAAACAACAGTGAAAAAGCAAATGAAAGAAAGGTGGAAACTCTTAAAAATTAGAGAAAACTATTTTTAGACGAAACCAAAATTCTTTGATTTAATAGCCAAGAGCAGTTTATGCCTTAAAACTGCTTTACTAGAGTAAAGTGGAATATAAAGTCGAGAGATGCATGTGTTCGCTGTTGGAAGGTGAGCATCGTCTGCTGGTCGGATTGTTACTGACGGCATCGGTTGGAAACCTTCTTCAGATGCTGGCAGAGCCGGTGATCCCGTCCAGAAATAGACCTAAAGAAATTCCGAATGAAAATAAATAACTAGGCTTGTAAATGGTTGTAGGGCGTAAAAAACTTTAACACGTTAAACAATATGTGACTGTCGTGCAAATCGTAATTTACACTAAACTATGAAAAAGAGTTGATTGCAAAAACGAGTTGTTTCAATACCAATAAATCACCTTTACTTACCAGGTCTTGTCTTTCAACAGTACTCATTTTTTCAACAATACTCCAAAGCCATCGTTTGAATTTCAACAATTTATCAGAACCTTCACTGGACTCATCATTGAACGTCGTGTATGAGATTAAAGTCGCCACATTTATGTCCCCAACACCATTGAGTAGTAAGCGTAAATCTTCTGCTGTCAGAGTGTCCAAAGCACCATCCGGAAGTACGTCAAATACGCCGTCCCTTAAAGCCTGCACACATTTGAAGATTTCTTGTTAGAAACTAACCAGCAACAAAACAAATTCTCAGCACGACAGAAACTTACCTCTAGTGCTTTTTCTTGAGTTTTTACCATCCTATATTCAGCATACCGTCGCACGTAGTCATAGACGTTATTCTCATTAACTTGAAGCTCACGGCCACCAGGAATTAATTCAACATTTCCGCCACCTTCTTCTTTACACAAATCAATTCTACACAATTAATTACAATTAATGACCGCACACTTTACTGAGGTACTTGATCAAACTACTTACACAAAGAAAATTTCTAAATTAGGAAGCACTTCGACACCTTCTTCTGTCTGGGCATCTTGGACTAAGCGTCGCAATGATTCGTACACAGTCGGATCGAAGAATGCTAAATCGTGGAATCGAATAGGTCTTCCAAGAATGTATTTGAGAACGTGCCGTTGAAGGAATAGTGGAAATAGTTCATTTTGAAGTAAACATAGACCGATCAGTCTGAATTCCATAAAAATTTCCATTGTTATAAATCAATCTACATACATCGAAAAAATATCAAATCACTTACCTCCCAATATTCCTAAATGCATTGATACGTTCAAAAGACCCATATCCTTGTCTTGGACTGTAAAAGCCACGTTTGCCGGGTGAATAAAACAGCGGAGCGTTATCTTCTAATTGGCAATGTTCTAGCAGAACCACTGGATTCATTTTTTTAGATGATGACGATCCGGACCCATTAGATGAGTTATTTTCTATTAAAAAAAAGATTTTGAAAAAATCACAGAATTGACACTAAAACAAAGGACGATACACTAATAAATAACTTATTTCAACACAGAACAAAAATTATTTGGATCATTTTCCTCCTGTACCGTATTCATGACTTCAGAGTTCATCTTATATATATAAAACCATTAAAGCAAAGAGATATTTTATCTTACCCATTTCTGCTTTTTGCCTATAAAGAATTACATCTAACGCTTCGCTAGCCTTTTGTCGTAGAGTTTCTTCAGCTGCTAGAATTATCAATAATTGTGCCGGAGGAAGTTCCAGTAACATTCCTGTTATTTTGGATGCATGTTGAGCATTAAATGCATGCACCTAAGAATACGTGTACACATTGATTTAAATCCAGAGAATATTGGAAACGAGCATACCTTAGGATAAAGCCTTTCACCCAATTGTTGTAAATGTATAGAAAGGTGATCGTTAATACTTGGATTCACAGGATTCCCATCTAAGAAGAGTAAGGAAAAATTGTAAAATTTCCCAGTTACGGGGAATTGATAGAAAAACAAATTACCATGAGATGTGATAGGTATGTACGGTCGGGCATCATAATTAAGAGATTTTCGATCACGATTAGCTCTCCAAAGTATTTTACTACCAGTACCTCGTCGAGAAGATGACGAAGACGACTCCCTTCCTCCTGATCCCCTATTCCTTAATATACTAGAAAATGAACCAGTGTACTTGCTAACACCAACTTGTGCAGCCTCTAAGTTAGGTAATTTCTCATTTGCCAACAATGCCTCTGCTATTGATGTATAAAAACTTCGGGCAACTCCGGATCCTTCACCCGGCTCATCTTTAAAAGTTACCTTAACCCGATTGAATGTTAGTGGCGGATGTACCCTTCTACTTTGGTTTCCGAATTGTGTGTTCAATTCCTTAAAGGTTTGCACAATTAAACTTGTACGATTTCTTTCTATTTTTGATAAAGTTAAATCTCTTTGTTGGCCATTTCTTAATTTTTCCATGTGACGTCGGAAACGGGTTTCTTTTACAGGAAAACCTCGAAGTTCTGATACTATTGAGCCAGGCTCTAATCCAACATCTTCCATAAACACTCGACCGAAAAGATCCAATGATAATTTCCATCTACCCAGTAGTAAGTCCCAAGTGGGTGATTGTGTTGCAACAGGATGAGATTTAAACATATGTCCACGTGATGGTAGAACTGGCACTGGAGCTGGAGCTGATGGAGTTGTCTCAACGGTAACATGAGCAGAAATTTCTTGTGTTTCCATGACTTCTATTGGTGGTAGTGGATCAATGTTGCTTGAAGACTGTAAAAAAAAAAGTTGGATTCGACATATTTAACTCTATCGAGAAACAAAAATAGGTGTGTAGAACTTCAATTGTCCATTTTTATTCAGCCATGTATTTTCAGAAGTCAAAGTGTTAAAGAGCCTCGTTATCGGCGTGATAAGTATTTTATATTCAGTAGATAACTTTATTCACAAAATCTTCAACCTATCCATAAAACTCGTACGCTCAGCCATAAGCGTAAATAAAAACAGTGGAATTTAGATGTCAGCTTCGTATCTGTTCTTGAAAAGAAGCTCAACCATTCAAGATCATCAGAAAGCCTTGATAATTTAGGACACTTCAGTGAGAGCCAATGTAGTAATACGATCAACTGACTCAGTATCTAGATGTCCACAATTGAATTTGTGAAGGGCCATCTTATGTCTTAAAATACTAATAACAAAAAAATAAATAAATAATCAAATATAAAACTCGAAACTTTCGCCACTATTTGCACACACAGGACTTTATTAAAATTCACATTTACTGCATTGATTGGCGACTGCACTGTTAAGCTAGATCAAATAAAAAAGAAAATACAGTAAAACCTGTATAACCCGAACTTGCAACCGTTTAACCCGTTTTCCCGCACATGAAGGTTCAGAAAATATATATATGTATAAAAATTTGGGATAAGTTTTACTGTGTAAATACAAGTTTTTATTAAATACTTACTGATGGACCAGCCCGCACAATCACACTCTTTGACGGTGAACCAGAATTACTTGATCCAGGCGTTATCACATTTGTAGCATTTGAACACTCCCCAGTAGAATTTTCTGCATTTGCTCGTGAACTCTCCCCTTGGGAATCGAACACTGAAAACGACGGGGGCAATAAAGTAATTGGTACTTCAGGTGTAACACATTCAGATAGCGAACTTTTATTGTTTTTCGCCAAAACGGCAGCAGTCACCGATTCAATTGCAGCTGCAACCTTTCTAGGAGTAACTATTATTTGTGGCCGTATGGTCGTATCACTATCACCCATTTTGTTAGTTTGATCTATTTTTGGTTTATCCACATTATCATCATCACTGTCATCGTCTGTGTCCACATCCATTTTAACAGGATTTTTCGATTCTACCGATTTGGAGTAATTTTGTGGCGACATCGATAGATCTTGTGGCCCTAGATGAAATGAATAGTCGTGAATCAATAAAAATGGACAAAATAAATGAACTAACCTTCAGATTTTGGCTTGGATTCATCCTCTACCTGATCATAATAGTTTTTCTTCTTCAATTGAACATACAAGTTGCCATACTCATTCTGCTTCTGTTGGGAACGAGGACTTTCTTTAACCCGCTCACTCTCTTCGTCTTTATCAAATACATCGTAGTGAATTGGTGGTGATTCAGATCGATCATCCTCCATTGGTATATCAATCAGATTACTGTTCTCGTTCGAAGCATCTGTATTGATTTGAGCACCTGGTTGATTCATTGTAGACGACCGAGCTGTCAGACTATCGTAGGATGGTGATAATCCTAATCGTGTTGGTGGCACATCAAGTGGTGAATTGGTTCCAGGTGGATCTGAACCACTGGGCAATGTTATTGGCAATGAAAGATTGGAAAATAGCTCTTCACGCTTTGCACCTGGCTGAAGAAGATGTGGTTTATCAGCTAATGGTAAAGCAACCTCCAAGGGAGTATTGAACGGATCTGGCGCTGGACAACCTAAACACAAAGTTGATTCAGACCTCTGGAAAAAGCTATGTCTTTTGCCAAGCATAGATGGTTCTGAACTAATTATATCATCAATTAAGTCACCATAAACTAGAGAGGAACTGATATCGTCCCTGTCGTTTTCATCGTTGTCATTCTCATCTTGATCTGTCCATATGCTACTATCATTTTTATCAGAAACAGTACTCTCGTTTCCACCCCGCATATAATATATAATTCCGTCAAGAACGTAAGCAATGTGACGAAGTGCCGTTACGTCCAATACAGGTAGAGAATCCCGATGTTCTGATGTATGCGCTCTCATTAATGATAGGCAATATGTAAAGAATTCTCGCCGTGATGCTTGGGTATATGATGAGCCTGTAAAGAAGAGAAGGCAAAAAATCTATCACATAGCCTTAAAACTTACAAAAATTGTTGATGACCTTTCCTAAGGAGAATTTAAAAAGTTATAAATAACTAATGCCTAATAATATAAAAGCAACGATTTCTTATCAACCTACCTTCACGATCATAATTACGTTGATTATCAGAACTCGAAAATCCTACAATACGAGTGTTGGATCCGGAATTGCTTTGAGAATTTTCACCTTGATTGCGATTTCTTGACTGTCCGCTAGATCCTAAAGTGTATCGAATAAAATGCAATAAGTTTATAATTTCTTATATTTATTATTTTCTTAAAATATTACAATTTGATCATTTTCGCCCAGGTCTGAAGAAGATACAAGCAGATTTCCCCAACATGTCCCAACTCTCAGTGAAGAGAACCGTGACATGTTGGACACACACGCCTAAAACTTCAAAGAGTTAGTGACATGACAAAGAACCGGGGGACTTTTCCCAGTTATCACGGCCTGACTCCAGAGTTCTTAATATCTTTAAAGGATCTCTTGGCCTTCAGAGGATAGAGACCAAAATATGATGCAAATTTTGTAAAGTATAGGGCGAAATTGGAAACAACATAGTAAGAAACAAAGAACTTACCTAAAATATTGATTCCCAGAGAAGAAGTATTTCCTGAATTTTGAGAACTTGTATTCAACGGATGTAGAGGATGAGAAGGATCAGTTGTATTGGTAAGAGATGCACCGAATTTTAGTTGTGCTTCTGTGGCGTCCATAACAGTTAACATCCACTCCCAAGTAGGTTTAAGTCGAACTTCCAAATATTTCTGTGAAATATTTCACAATCATAGCTATCAAATCCAACAGAGTCCACTCAAACACACTTACTTGTAATTCAACAGCTTCTTCGTAAGTAACTCTTAATTGATGTGACGAAGAAGAAGAGGAATGAGACATTGCATCCGATAATACACTGAGCAATTTTGATATTTGTCGAATAACAATACCAAAAGCACGAGCTAAGCTACTGGCTGTGGTTGCCATAGTATGGGGTTCTTGTGATGCCGCCGCAACAGCAGAGCTTGGCACTGCGGATCGCCTCAAAGCCATTGGATCGATAAATACTAAACTAGATCCAGTTGGTAAACGAACAGATGATCTATTCGGATCTCGATTTCTAATTGCCCACTGCATAGATTGTGGTGCTGAATTATTTCTCTGACTACCATTTGTTGTGCGACGTTCCAATTGTTCATCGCCAAGTCCATAGCCTTCTTCAGAATGTTCATCAGTTTCTCCGTCTTCGGAACCATCATCGTCCGGTGGAGATGAGTCACCTGATTCGTCTTCAGGAAATAACAAAATTGAACGTGCACCTAAATGTTGTAGAAACTTTATTCTTCACAATTTTTAAATAGATTTTAAAATATAAGAGGTAGCAGTAAAGAAGTGAGAATTCAAATTTCTTATTGCAAACTTTAAAGAATAGACACCACAATAACGTATCTAGCGTGATTCATTCGTCAGCCTATTCAGATAAGCAATTCTAAAATCGAGAGCAGTACACGCAAATCGGAAAGACTTTTTGAAACTTTTATAACCATAATTAAAACACGCAAATAGTAAATCAACGAAAACACAGACAACATAATAAAAAGAATGTCTGGTATAATCAGCCCATTAGGGGTCATAGCCGCAGAATAGAAACCAAATCAGAAGCCTCGTCAGAAACGAAAAATTACTCTGTGAAAAAATATCTTTAGTTGTGTCAAATCCCATCATGTCCACCAATCTGTTTCTTGGCTGTTCATCCCGACACTTCGAAATGCTGACGAGCGAGAAAGAACAACAAGGAACATGAGCCCACCGCCGTATCCAAGGCTAAATACACGATGGGATTTGGTTTAACAGAAAGTTGTGATTTAAATGTTAAAATATTTTTTTGTTCTGACTCGACCCGTATTTTGTAGTCATAGCCACCAGATTGAAAAGGAAATAATATTGGAACAAAAAAAGTTTTCACCTGTTTCCGAACCAGCGGTGGCTCCTGTCTGCACACTTCTTTGAGCATCTTGAGTGCTCTGGTTATCATCTGAATCAGACTCTGTCTCTGCTTCATGGAAATTAAATTCGTTATCGCTTTCTCCTTCTTGTGCAACATCTTCATTTCTTAGGGGATCTTGCCCATCCTCGTCCGCGTTATTAGCCGGACGATTACTAGAACGACTATCTCTCTCCAAGATCTCATCCTGTTCAGATACTTCGCCGTCACCTTGTCCTAAACCTTAAAAACAAAAGTGTTTAATATTGTGTTTCACCACAATGGGAGGGAATAGCAGTACTCACCGTCAACTTCATTATTGTCGTCTAGTTGTAGCAATCTATAGCTAAAGTTAGATACAATGTTAGGACTTCGGTCACCAACAACAGGAGCGTTCACATTACGATCTGTTTGACGTGCAGTTGGTGGAGCTAAGGGTTCTACGCTGAACAGATCATCAGAATTCTGAAAGTGGAGTCAAATAAGAAACGATTTTAAAATTAAATACGCCCTACTCACATCAACTGCTGTTGTTGACATGGCAAATGGAGCCGTTGGTCTTACGACTCCTAACCTAACCGGTGCTATTAAAGCGTCTGCAGTTTCACAGAGTTCTTCGATTGCGATTTTATGCAGAGTCTGGAAAACTCTACAGCAACTCTGAATATGCCTGTTCTGAGATGTGCTGTAAAAGTAATGAGCTGTTTAGCCTTCAGAATATCAACCAAGGCAATTGCATTTTTACCTTCTTTGTTTGTCTGGATTGGGAGCCTTTTCTAAACTGAAAACAACAAATACTCTAGCAACTGAACGGACAAAACGTCTAGCGACCTTTTGGGCTTCCTCAATACGTCCAGGTACCATGAAATTTTGCAGTTCACGGACTAGAGTTGTCAACAATATATCCAAATGTTCTTGATTGCATTTAACAAACAAGCTGTGAGTGAACTTATCCAAAAGAGTGGTGCCATACTGTGATTGAAGGTAGACATTTTGACTGTCGTTATCTTCGTATGTCATATTTGCATTTGCGTTACTCGGATCAGCAAATTCTTGTTCAGCTCCGGTCATAATCATGGCTTTAACAGCTGGCCAATCTGCGAGAAGTTTTTCCAGAGCTTTTCTCGCAAATCGAGGCGGTTCTAAATCATGGTCCGGCATATCAGCTTCAGCATCCAATGATGGTGCTTTCCTAGAACTACCCGACGCATTTCGTACTCTAGATGTAGCACGGTATTGCCTTTGTTCCACCATCTGACGGCCCACAGTCTGAATAAGAAATAGAAGGATGGACTCACCCCTTGAATTGAATTTAGTCACAAGATCTGTATCAGATGCCATTTTGCACAGCAGAGTATAACGCCTGGCTTGATTGCCGGCGATCAAAGCTTTGCATTTGCATTTCTCCCAACAATCACAGTATGCAGTGGGGCTTGTGCGTTTCAGTTTGCAATCGTGTCCCTTATGACATACTTTGGCGCATTCAGTACAGCAGCATAAAGATCCTAAAACACATCTAAATCATTTAAGAGAAACAAAAATTTCTACAACGTAAAAATAGATACAAAGCACTAACGCGAACCGGGTTCTGAAGCTCACTCAATACAATATGAATTTATTTTTAAACACATGCAACTCCTCAGAAAAGCCAGATTTATTACTGTACTAAACGAAATTCCATTTAAGACAATACCACATACGAAATTTGCTTTAATGAGTGATTTCACTAAAGAACAAAAATGTAAGGTGCAATTTACAGGGATTTCGGGAAGATAGAAAAAGAAATGCAATTCACTCTTACCTGTTAATCCACAGGTCTTGCATTCAAAGATGTTTTGATTTATATGATCAGCTCCCGTCCACGTGAATGAGCAAGTATCGTTGCAGCACAAAACATGCAAAGGTGATTGATCAGGAGAAGAGCCTGGCGGGAATATCATGGAATCTCTCACAGCAGCATCACCGTTCGCCAAAGATATAATCGTACTGAATAAAATTTTACCAGCCTCGTAAGCCCGACAAGACACTGCCAACATGAACGGAGTTTGCCCTTGAGAATCTTTGGCACTTAATAGCTGATGTAAATATGGTTTCAAAACGGAGCTCACACACATCTGTTGAAGAATAAGAGCTGCATTCTCCCGTCGTTGGACTGGATCAGAAACATACGTGTTTCCAGGCAAAGTTGTTTTCAGATTGTTGGAGCATTGTCCATTCTGCCCGGTCAAGCTATCTTCATCAGCAGAGTTTGGATCATATTCAGGAGGCCAATAAGACAGCGGCATAAATCCGGAATCATCAACAGATGAAGGTGGAGGATTATTTCCGTTACCACCATCGATATGTGCAATACGATTCATCGCTTCACGCAAGCATCGAGATTCTCGACTGCTGCTATTGTGCACGAAGGAACTCACGTTAATACAGTCTAGGCTCCCGCTACCTGCGTTGGTATTCGAATTTCTTGAAGAGTGTGATATAGACACTTTTTCGTCATATTCTTTGTTGGAAGTTGGTGAGCACATTGAGACGCAAGCGTGGAATATGTTGCGATTGCCATCACAACGTTCATTTAAAATTGACGTTATCTGGTTTCGGGATTCTACTTCTAGTTGAGATAAAAGAGATACTGCTCCCTTCAAGTCACAGCGTAAAATTCGAGGCATAAGATGCTGAGGTTCTGTTAAGAATGCCAAAACAACTACTTGCGATTTTAAATTGGCTCCAACTGAAGATAATGACAGAGTTGAGATGGCGACAGACCGTACTGGCGGTAAGTCAAGCCATTGCGGCTCTTTTATCGCTTCAACGCAATCCTTGGCTAACGGGTAAATGGTACTATTTCCGTCTCGAAGTAAAAGAACGCTATTTTCCGTGCAATCACTAGCACAAGTCAGTACAATGTTACTCGGTGAATGTCCAGCAAATGAATTGAAATCTGTGGGGAATGTGCTATTCTGCTCTTGACGTCCGTTATTCAAATTATACAAACAATAATGCAGTTTGGTTCCTATCTTCATGATTGCGTGAATCCCTTTGGCATCAACAGCTAGGGTCAGTAGCTGTGAGTTACTGCTCTCACTGGAATTTTGTGAGAAGAGAACAATTCGGCGTGGTGATTTCTGGAAACAGTCAGGTCCTCTAGAAGTTGTTCCTGATTTTATTACCTGAATATCGTCCTTTTTGAGCAGACGGCATTCCTGCCAATCATCATCTTTTGATTCGTTGTTGCTAGAAGTGGGGAATCTGACAGCAACGTATTCACCGTCGACTTTGAGAACTTTTCCAACTGGACCGTAGCGATCTTCAACGAATACGACATCCTTCAACATCCAAGACTCTTCGTCCTTCTTAGATTCATTGTCCTCTTTAGGGGCTACTCGCTTTGCTCGTTTATGCGATGTTACACTTCCTGTGTCACTGCAAGTACTAGAAGCAGGAGATGGTGGTGGCGGCATATCCAAACGATCTGCAGTTTCTTTATTACTCGAATTCGATTGTTTGTTCGCAGATGATTGTGAAGAAGAGTTTGTGGTTTTTGCAATGTCCTTCAAATCACTTGAAGTAAAACTACTAGATTTCTCATTTGATGGGGGTGTTACGTTAAGTAACTTAAATCTGCAAACGTCAGCCAAGTCCCAAGCAGAATTAAGAAGCTGTCCGACTTTTGGAACTCCGTTTGAAATTGTAAAACCGATCGATCCCATTTGGTACATGGGGCATTTTTTCATAATGACTTGTGCCCCCACAGTGACTTCTGGACTACTTGTCGAGACACGAGTTGGCTTACGAGCTTTCGCTTTATATTTTTCCCATAATCGCTTTCGCTGCCCAAAAGGAAGTACACCCCACCAATAAAGAGAATTATTTTCGGTACGAGCAACGGTGTACAAAGTGCAAGTGTACAGCGCCTGGATTGTTTCTTGTGAAAATTCCGGAAAACTCATTGCAGCATGTTCAAGTTTGGCTCCAGCATAGCCCAGTTGTTCATCCATCCACGTTGCCACTCGATTTGACTCTGTTGCAACCGAACACCGAATTGCTGTAGCAGATATATGCACAACTTTTTCAAAGAGATTTAATGAGGCCGTCTTGGGATGATGTATATTTATTGACTTTTCATAAGGATATAGAGTTAGAACTGTCCCTTAATTCTAATAGAAAATTACTTACCTCCGATTTGTAAGGTTCTGAATCGGCCCAACGCCATTGGTGTAACTCACCCTTTGTGGATACACCGATAAATTCAGAATATAAAGATGCAATTTGAGAAAACCGTATGGGTGTGTCCTTTTCTGGCCAACATTCAAGCTCATCAGATATCCACAATGGGGGACCACTTGTTGGATCCTTCTTTTTCGTGTCTAGTGAAGACATTTTTCTTACAATTTTGAATATTTTGCCAATTGGATTTTTTTTTTACATTCTCAGCTCTTAATTTAGTAAAAAATATATATATATATTGAAAGTAAAGAAATTGCAAAGAAGAAGACAAAGCTTTTGGTATGCCTTTTCTAATAAATTGGTAAACTGGTAATAATTGCTTTTTCATAAGTTTTACGGTAAACACTTTGGTAAATGTTGAGAAAAACTTTGCGATTGGCACCACATTTTGAAAAATGTGCTTGGTAATGACGGGGCAACAATTTTTTACTTTAATTTACTTTTTCTACTTTACTTTAATAGGCGGAAGATTGTGATTACAGTCTTGTACCGGGAGGCACCCAGCTGCAATGTTTTGATAAGTTACGATATTTTTGAAGCCGAGTGTTAACTGCAGACACATATATAAATTTTTCCGACCTATTTGATTTTTCCACATTTATTCACCCAATAATACCCTTAAACTTGACTCCTATGTCCAGATATTAAATATTCATTACGGGATGAGGTTTCACAAACCTATGCAGTGATTTTTTTTTTATAATGATTGATTTTAAGAATGTTTCCATAAATAGAAATATACTAACAAAAAAATTGATGAAAATTATATAGAAACATATTACGGCAATGAAAAATATCTTATTTGAGAAATACCTAAGTTATCTTCTTTAAAAATGACTAAAGACGGTGTGTTATTTTGCCTCTTGCTGCACTCGCACTAATATGAAATATTTTAACTTTTATTGTTATATTATTCACCTCCCTACTCTTTCCTTCTGTGCATGCTAGCATGTTCAACATTTCACCTACGTATTTTTGTTATAGAAGACCTTAATCGTAGGAAAAATACGTACCTTTTCGCATAATCTGCCTCTTTTTGCCCACAACTTACCAAAATATTGGAGAGAAAATTCGCTTTTACTGAGAGAAAAACAAACATTTTTTTTGCATAGTTTGAAAAAATTTTCCTGCAAATCAGTTTTGTTAAATCCCTACTAATGATAAATTTTTTGTTAAGTAAATAACTAAGGGTCTAAGTAAAAACTACAAGTTCAATACTTCAAAAATGGAATGCGTTAGAAAGATTTAAAAATGTATTAGCACTCGTTTGTGTAACTTGAAAAAGAAGCAAAAGGGTTACAGTGTCAGAGGTCCTGGCATATTGACGAATAAACTCTTTACTTCATCTAGAAAAAATTTGTCTACCCACGTGGACATTTTTTAAGAGTTTATCCAAGTGAGTTTCACTTTAGAATTTAAATTAAAATGATGACGAGATAATTAGAACGTCCTGAGGAATCAGTTTGTCATAATTATAAATAGGAGTCTACTAAATGAATCTGTTGTAGTAAAGTATTCAGCACTATCCTCTTTGGCGAGTAAGCTTTGAATTCCAGTTGTCAGTATCCACTTTCAGCACAAAAAGAATCTTTTCAGGATCAAAAAGAACGAAAAAGATTCTCTTCAGCGAGTGTAAGTGTTTCAAATCAGGAGTTCGGAAATAAGTGGATTTGTCACCTGCACTGCCGAGAAGATCCTTTTCAAGGTCATAAAGGACGGAAAGGGTACTATCCTAAAAGCACAAGTTTCCAAATCAAAACACAGCCACTTTTCCATCTCCAGGACAAGGAGGGGACAAAAAAGTGCCATTCACAAAATGCAAGTTTTCTAACTCAGTAGTTTGAAAACGCAGTGTTTTTTTCATTTTCAGAAGGAGGAAAATCTATTTTATGAGTTCGAAGTTAGAGTTGCCTGAGGATACAAGCACCAATCAAAATTTCCTATCCATATGTGACCCTAAATCGTGGAAGAAAAATGCTCAACCATATCTATAGAAACTCACAATACCCATATAAAGAGCTGAGAAAAAAATGAAATTCTAAAAATGAAACGGAACACAAACCAGATTCTTTTTCCCATGCGGGTTCATCTCGGCTAGCAAACCAACGACGAGGACCATAATATTGTCTATCTCTCCAGCGGCTGAATGCATCACGATCACTTGCAGCAGCACCAGATGATCCAGATGTACCACTTCCTACTCCACTCGTTGATGATCCACGAGAACTGCCGGCGCCGCTATCATTTCCACCTGCACCACTCTGCTGATTTCGTTCGCTGCGTATACGGCTAAATAACAAGCTTGTTTCAGGAAATTGAAACAATTGATTCAAGGTTAGTTTTGATATGATGCAAGCAAATAAGGATAAGAGGATGTTATTGTGGAAGGAGGATACGTATGGAAATGACATGAAGAAAGCAGAACCTGTTGCTGCGTTATATCACACCAAAACAAAATATATAGCCATTAGCGAGCAAATTGAAATGAAACAAACTGAAAAAAATTCTGTTTATATATATACACGTTCAGTTTCATCTCAATCGTTAGTTTGTTTCATTTCTTGAGGAAGAAAGCAGAAAAGTTAACCCGCTTCCCCTAGCAATAGCTCTATTGTTGTCTATGAAGAACTTACTTGCGTATATTTGAATAATTACTAAACATTTCTTCAGAAAATAATGCATCAGCCGGGTCTATGATAACGCTGCTGTTATCCGCGTGGAATCCATTGTCAAGAAGTGATATCAGATCTTCGGGAACATAATTGTCCCCACCTTCTTCAGTATCTTCTCCCTCCTCGTCATCCCTGGACAAGAGATTGTTTACAGCCAAGTTAACATCAAGATTGGTGCGCTGCAAATTCACTTTAATGTATTTCACTTTTTAAGGCTGGCATCAATACCTCCCATACCTGTAATTCTCTAATAATAAGATTTCTGCTTTTTCCTTGAAGCACGACTTGAGCTTGGGACACAAGCTCTTCTGGAACAAATGGTGCTGGAACAGTCACTAATGACCTACCAGATGAACTTCCTCCAATAATAACACCAGTGCTACGAGATCCTGAACCTTGTCCTCCACTACCACTGCGTACAGCTGTACGCATAACTCTGGCTCGTGATCTTGCCAGCTGTCTAGATGATGTTCCTGGAGAGCTTTTCGAATTGCTTGAATTATTTGCGGCATTTCCACCACTGCCGTTACTACACAACATTTCGGATTACGTCTACAGTAATAAAGGATAGCAAAGAATTTACCTTTTTGATGGTTCCTGTTTACTAAGATCTAGTCGTTCTGGGATAACTGAAAATGGAACACGATATGCTCGCCCATCTTCCAACAGTAGGCCCAGATGGTTTGGGCCTATTACAATTTGTTTAACAGCAACACGAAGATTTTGCAAGGCTTGCGGTGTTGGTGAACCATATTTGTTAATTTTGTCGGCAACCTCACGAAATCTAAATTAAAAATCAAAATTAATGATATTTTAAAGTCTAGCGTAATTTTTTCTGCGTGAATTTTAAAGAGATTCCCTGAAATAAAACGATAATAAATAGAATAAATTTACAAATGGAAGACTGCATTGTTCACATTAACAACGACCAGAGCAGAAAATGAGAATAGTCTAAATATAATCACCTAATCTCTACGTAGGCCAGGATACCACTGGTGCGTCCCACAAAAGTACTGTTTCTCAAGACAGGGTACCACCCGGAGTGCGGTCATTATAGTCCCTTTATATTTAATGTTCTACCAAAATTTCATAACGATTTTATCGTTACTTAAAAATGTAAATTAAAAAAATTAAAAATTGAAGAGTATAGGGCTTTATGGGCTACCCTGAGGAGGGCTGTGGGAGACAGAAAAGTGCTCATTATTCAGAGTACGTATTTTGTGTGAGAGCAAGTTGTATATCCGTCTTATGATTTCACCACTGATCCTGTAATTCGGAAGCAGGCAGTCTTTAATAATGAAATGAAAAATCATAGAAATAAGAACTAAGGAATAGGCACAAACTTGTAGATGTACACCACCTAAATTTTGCAAATATGCATCGTTTGGTTAGATAGCTGGGTGCCAGTGACTGCATGTTCCAGTTTAAGGTTGGGAATCAGCTACGGTACCCCATAACCTGTTCAGTAGTTATTCAAGAGGAAACTTGATTTTTGTACGAGGACATTTCCAAAAAAGTTCACAAACTAGGCACCAGGTATACAAATTTTAAAGTTTCCCAGAGAATGGCTACACATAGATTTTTGGATTAAAAAATTCGTCTGCCCCTCGTTCACATCTGCAGTATTTTTAATACTGACCATTTGCGATTTTACAGCCATTCCTTAGTTCTTATTTCCATGACAAAAATACGATTCCAAAAACGCTGTCAGATTGATACCTGACTTGCCCTCCCCACTGTTCGATTTTTCCCTCCAAAATAAATTTTGAGTAACGATTCGTTTCCTAAACAATAACTCAAAACCTTCGCTATGCAAGCAAAACATATTCGAAGCAGCACTACGTGTGGAAAGATACTGAAGATTAGATAACGAGGAAGCAATTCTATTTCTACCTGAAATGAAAAATAAACCAAAAACGTGAGGTGAGAGCACGTGTACTAAATGTCACTTGGTAAAATATAGGACGCCAAAGAAAGAAGTTATCACTTGAGAGAACATTCGCATCTAATTATGAACTTCCTTCCCTGCGAACACAAACGCAAAACCCTAATTCCCTCATTAAAAAGACAACTGGGGTGAATGACTCCCCGGGTTCTCCAGGATATGAACAAATCTCTCCCCTAGGGAAAAGCCTCTGGCAAAATAGGACACTTTGCGAACGCATTCGAACAACGGAAACTGGAAAATTTCCCAAATGAACTTCACAATCAGGAACTCCAAAAAACTGCATAAAAACAACTTTCCTCGCACAATCCACAAATTTTCAAGAGATTGTGAAAGTACACCAGAAAGGAAAATTCCGTCCTAACCCATACCAAAAGGTACAAGTAGGACAGGCATAGAGAAAAATATTTCCGACAACGAAATCCACCGAAAATAAACAAAAAACTGAAAATCAGGCAAATTCCTGAATAGAAGATCAAAACCGAAAAATTATGCAAACACATGATATCGACCACTCAGAAAATGGCAAATTTTAACTACGTAATGGCTGAATTGGTTGCGTTAACGTGGACTCGCCATTCCCCTCGTACCAAAAACATTTCTAGATGATTCAAGTTTTCGGGGAGCCATTGCTTTTTTACCTGTCGTTTAATTGTTCCTCTGTGCCTGGTATTGGATGTACGACGAACTGCAATGAAGACATCCTGTCTTCTATAATCGAATTTCGAAGTATTACTTGCAATAATTCTGAATAAAATTACTTTACTTCAAACAGCATTACTAAACTTAAGCTTTTCAACAATAATTCTCCACACACTTAATTGATGGTTGAACCAGCTGAACAGCCATATTTCTATTGGATTTGTACTAGATTTGTGATATTTCGCACAATGTGAAGTTTGCTGTAATTATTGTAAAATTGTTTCCAATCTGTTATCAAGCTGGAATGGTCAATTTACGTTAGAAGCACACTGCAAATTAGTAAAATAGGTTTTCCTTTTTATTTAATCAGTAATTACTAATTTAAAGCTATTCTAAGCGATTTATTTAGCTAGTTAACCATATTAAAAAGTTAATAACACAAAAAGGTAAATTCATAAACGATTATTTACCGTAATTTTGTTTTTCGTAATAGCCCGGAAATGTTTGAATCCAATATTCCTAATTAAACTATTCGAAATTATTACAAAAACAAACGAATTTTATTTATCTACCTTACAAATACGTATTGGACCGTAATGTATCAATAATAATCGAAAAAAAAATTCCAATTCGACCCTCCGGTTTTATTTTAGTCACTATCAAAATTTCATCAGAGTCAAAGTAGTCAAGAAGTAGTAGGAGTAGTGAAGAAGTAGTAGAAGTACCCGAGAAGTGGTAGAACTAGTCAAAGAAGTAGTAGAAGCAGTCAGTGCTGTCAATTAAATTGCTTTTTTTGTAGAGCATTTCTCAATTGTTTATCGAACTGGAGTCTGTTCAACAAAAACATCTTAAAACACAGAATTGTAAGTGAGCATATATCTTCCCATATGTGCTAATTAAATTTGCATTTCAATGAATTTTGATCATACAAAAATGTGTGAAATATGCGTTTACTCTAAAGTAAACAATCGTGCACTGCTCCTATTATGCTGAAAATTTAACACCTGGAGAATGATAAATAATGCAAACGGCGATTTGAATGAAATGTATGTGTACAAAACGTTGTTACGGGATTCTCGCATGGTTGATGGTTGTGTAAATAAAGTAGATGTCTTATTGGATTGCATTAAATTAAATTTGCTTGGTATCACCAGGCCAAGTTTTTTTTCTTCTTAATTTTGCCTTCTTTAATAAAAACTATGCATGATTCTAGTTTATCTCTGAGTGCTATTGATAACACCAACCAAATATGAATAAATATTTTCAAGACTAGGAGAAATATAAGAAAAATATGATGAGAAAATACCACCCCCACAACCTCATGTGCTCCAAGTGCAAAGCTCGATTAAAAGAGATTCCGGCTGCCTGCGTCACATAAATTTTAATTTTTCTCTTTTACATGCTGTTCTCAGACACAAAACTTTTGATAAATAGCTCCAAGGGGGTTCAGGCAATTTTTTAAACTTTAATTACATTTCTTTTATACGCAGTTGAGGATTTTCCGAAGATTTTTTGTATAAATGTGTTTTATGAACAAATGTAATTTATTTTGAACGTTTTGCAATGAATCTTATAGGAGAAAAAATTTCAATATTTCACATTCTTTTATTCCTCGTTCTCCGCGATATTATTAGACGTAAACAATTGATGAAAGAAAATAAACTTTTTCATATTAAGACAATACATGAGATAGCGGCATTCGCGCCACAGGGTGTGCTTTTTTTAACACTCAAGCAGTAGCCTACACAGACTAGACAGGGTGTCCCAGTTAAAGTGACCGATCGGGAGGCGTGCAGAGATAGGTCTCTATGAGACAAACAAAAAATTGTATGGAAGAGAAGAGAGGGGAGATCCTAACGATAACCGTGCTTGAAGGTTTTTTTACCGCTGCGAAGGAAGGAGATGTAGGATACTAGGGGAATAAAAAACTTACTGCGGCTCCCTAATGTTAGAACAATTATATATTATGTTTTAAAAAGTCCCAAATTTCAGTTCCATCAAGTCTTATGATACTTTTTGTTTTATATTTACAGATTATCCAACGATGAATATGTAATCATCACAAGTAGAGGTAGAGAATCCTATGCTTACTACTTCTGCAACTTCCTGGGAATCCTATATAAACTTGCTGTATCAAATACGGTAAATAAATACTTATCTATCTCACAACGATGTCGGCACAGAATGTTGGTCGTGTAAGAAAATATTTTCGAAAGCGAAAATTTAAGAGAAACGAAGGTACTTTGTCTTGATCTTGATAGCCCTCTAAACCATAACAAAGAAAGTATTTTCGCATAACATAATAATCGCCTTCTAAAAAACAAATAGTAACCCTTGGATTTACAATAGTTGCAGATAGTGTGGTAATTTACACACCTAGTGTTTATGCTATTTTGTGTGTATTGTGTAGTATTTCCCACTTTACTGGGAATTTGATGTTAATCTTAATTGGATTTGTACTAATAGTTTATGGAATCAAAATTTAACATGTAAATCTTTAGCAAGGGGTAGATATTTATTGTACATACGCAAGAGTATCACTTCATCCATGGATTTTTAGCACCACACTAAATCTACTGTAAAAAGCTTTTTTCCATCACTAAATTTAATTCAGTCATTGCAAGAGGTTCAGATGATTTTACCAAACATGTGCATTCCATCAGATGATTTTACTACACAAACTGGTCTATAAATATTTGATAGATTCGATAATTGGAAATTTGTTGACAACTTTTTCTTGTTGAACATTTTACAAGAGTTTGAAGGTTGGTTTAAGATTTGAGTACGCTCAAATATAAGTCTGGTCAACATTTGTGTTGAATGTGTATCGCGCGAAAAACCACGTAGAAATAAGTCGGTTAAAATACTGCGTAAAATAAGGAAATGGGGGTGAAAAAAGAAGCATGCGTTAAACTAAGGTAAACTGTATAAAAGCCAATTTAAAATAAGAAAATGCATTCAAATATATTTCAAAGTACACCTCAGTCTCCTTTTCATAAAACAGCAACTAAGGCAAAGAAAATGCGTAAGAAACCCGTGTAAAGGTAAATCGCGTAAATAGTGACCTAGAGGTATATTTCACACGTGGTATTCAGAAAGTGCTGAATACTGCACTTTTTAAACAAAGTGTGGCAGTGTGAATTATTTTGATTGTTTCTTGGACGAACTACACAATACAATTTATGGTCTTCCAGGTTACATTTCTAATATTAATAGGAATCAGAAGCCGATCATTTTTAGACAGAACACAAAAATCAGGCATTTTTGTAAAGGCCTTAGAGATCATATATAAATTCGACATAAGTTCTTGTGGTTTTCCTCACTGTTTTATTTAACTCATTTTTACAAAGATAACTGCAACAAATCAAGCAATTATGTATTCTTCTGTGTTGCTTACAACCGCTTCGACCAGTTTGTCAATAGAAATCGCTCTTCTTTAAAGGTAGATGTAACAAATCTACTTCGAATTTATCCTTTTTAAAGATCAAAACTTCTGCGAAATTTTTCTTAGAATTTCCTTGAATGAATGCCGTGGTTTTTCCATAAACATTTTATATAAAAATCCGACGACTAAACTGGAATCTTATATAATAAGTATTGGTTCTCTTTGGCATCCAAAATAACAGGAAAATTTCCAATATATTTTTAAAAAAGAGGATAATATAGTATCTTCCTTTGGGGCTATGAAAGCTCAACAGGACGTTTCGAATTCATCGAGTAAAGAGTTAATTCTTCTTCTTCTGTTTTTTTCTTTTTAAGATTAAATCAAAATTAATAAATTATAATGTAAATAGTATAATTTTCCACATTTTTAGAGAATCCTCTCCCCTTAGCAATTCCTTGCACTCGATTTTACATAAAAATTATACTCACGTAGAAATTAACTCCAAACTATCTTTTTAATAGCATAATATTATATCACTGTACAAATGCTTCATGCTT
>QYTT01089796.1:52780-91955 GCA_006980735.1 Dasypogon diadema | reverse complement strand
TTCCAGGTTACATTTCTAATATTAATAGGAATCAGAAGCCGATCATTTTTAGACAGAACACAAAAATCAGGCATTTTTGTAAAGGCCTTAGAGATCATATATAAATTCGACATAAGTTCTTGTGGCTTTCCTCACTGTTTTATTTAACTCATTTTTACAAAGATAACTGCAACAAATCAAGCAATTATGTATTCTTCTGTGCTGCTTACAGCCGCTTCGGCCAGTCACTAGAAATCGCTCTTCTTTAAAAGTAGATGTAACAACTCTACTTCGAATTTATCCTTTTTAAAGATCAAAACTTCTGCGAAATTTTTCTTAGAATTTCCTTGAAAAATGCCGTGGTTCTTACATAAACATTTTATATAAAAATCTGACGACCAAACTGGAATCTTATATAATAAGTATTGGTTCTCTTTGGCATCCAAAATAACAGGAAAATTTTCAATATACTTTTTAAAAAAAGGATGATATAGTATCATCTTCCTTTGATCCGAACTGATGTCTGTGTTGTTTTCAATATATTGGGTAATCTACTACAATGAGGACGATTTCAAAAGCTTTACTTCCGAATCTTCTCATAACAAAATAGTTACGTGTTTTTTTGGGGCAACGGAGTTATGAAAGCTCAACAGGACGGTTCGAATTCATCGAGTAAAGAGTTAATTCTTCTTGTTTTTTTCTTTTTAAGATTAAATCAAAATTAATAAATTATAATGTAAATAGTATAATTTTCCACATTTTTAGAGAATCCTCTCCCCTTAGCAATTCCTTGCACTCGATTTTACATAAAAATTATACTCACGTAGAAATTAACTCCAAACTATCTTTTTAATAGCATAATATTATATCACTGTACAAATGCTTCATGCTTATATGCATACCAACTGGTCCTTAGTGATCCTATTTTCGATCAAGTTCGATAATTGACTATTTCAATTTCAGTCCTTAAATTACTTTCACTGATCATGGAAAAACAAGCTGCAGCGCCCGAAGAGGAAAAGTCGAATGAGTTTCAAAGTGCATTTTTTAACAGTGGACGAATAGGTAGGCGAAATGCTTTACCAGACATTTTAAGCTACAACAATTGTACGACAACAACGGCTGATTTACCAGATCGACTTAGCGCTTTAACAACCAAAGATACTATAGCAGCGACCACTGGAAATGTAATCGATCGAAATGAACCGTCAACATCTCAGGAATGTGTAAACAGTTCACAGAAAATGGATGAGGACATGACTACCACATAAATTAGTTGTATTTTTATGTATACGACATAATTTAGAACGGTGGGATTCCTTGTGAGGAATTGCAATTTGTAAGTGGGGTTTAGATTGGATGCCTAACTTGAGACAAAGCTGTGAATCTTGTTATTTTTGTGTAACGTCTCTACACTCCAATTCAATTATGTTCGACTGAGTTTTGCTTAATAAGAACTAAATCGAACGGAAATTTTAAATTTAACAATTAATATGACAAAGTCGATGAGATTTTAGTTATCCAATCTATGGATATTTTTGCACACGGTGATTGAGAGATATTTATGAGTAGACGCACACCAAAACCAACCAACTAAGATCTCTTTTTTGTAACAAATTTTATTTTGCGGTGTCACAACCGAATTCACTAGCACAAAATAATAATCTTGCCAAAATGTTAAGAAAAAATTTTTACATCGATGTAAGGAATTTTGTCCTAATGAATGACTTCACTGTTGAAGCAATTTTTGCATAAGGTAATTTATAACATAGATTGATATTGACTGCAGAAATTGTATAGAAATGAGGTGTGGTTTTCTAAGAATGGCCGGCTGAGCTTTGTAGAGAAGCGCTTCAAATAATAGTTAACTTAGAGATGGAAGGAATATGGAAGCAGTGAGATTTTGTTGTTGCAAGGTAACATCTATTTCATAATTGGTAGTTTTTTTTCTACAGCTGACCAAAAATGACCAAAAATAATACTTGTTAATTTGCATATTGAAACATGAAAAATTTAACACTTTCTAAATCATCGTGACAGTGATTATATACTTCATCTTTCCTGCAGACTATCATGGCAATAATTAAATCCACTATTACACTTTTAAGTCGTTTGCTCACGACACCCAATTCTATTTAAAAACAAGCGAATTTGTTTTAAAAAAACAGCAAAGACTGACATAAATACTTTTCCGAATGATTTGAAAGTGTTGAATTTGATTTGGACTGGTGCCGCATAATTTTATTTAGTTCAAAAATAATTCTTTAAAAGTGATCTCGATTTTGCATGCATTTAGAAGTAGAACAAAAACAACAATTAATTATTAAAAATCGTAAATTAATATTTACATTATACATACATATTTATGTCGTTAGCACATAATTTTCTATCGTCAATTTGTTTTGAAAACAAAAAAGAAAATGGTAACGAAAATATAATAAAACCCCAGAAAATTGAACGATAATCGAATTTTAACCCCATCGATTCGTTTCTGTATGCGTCGCGTGAATAAGGAATGCTCAGAAATGTTTTTCTTTTTGTAATTTAAAGCAACTGAAAATGATAACAAAATCAAAATATATTTTAATACGTCAATTAGTACTAGTACCGTTGTTTGTATAAAGATAAAAAGAACAATGTTTAGTGGCCAAAGTTGGTTACAATATTTTTCAGGATTTTGTTAAAATATGTTGAACTGTGCACGTTCACTGAATGATTTAAAGTAGTATCGACCATTTTCACGATTATTTATTTTTTTTAGTAGTACTCCTCGAGTCATAAATTATGGTTTCATTAAATAACGACAATTTTAAATCATTTAGTGAATGTTTAAATTCGTTATAACGAAAGAAACATTTTCAATTTGGCACTAGAGACTTGTAACTTAAGTCTAAATATTTAGACGTCGCAAAATTATGATAATAAATTACATAAATTTTTACGAAAAGCTCTTGTGTATATTTAACAGTTCCTGCAATTCTTTATCAAAATTTTATATTTTGAACTAATGTACAGGATCTGTGTGTGAACACCCGTAAGTTATCATTGTACTCGAGTAGTACACAATCCCAATCCCAATCCAAAGAATTGATACCAAACCTCCATATAAATAGCCCTTTGCACGAATCACTGTGATTTTTATTTAAGGACATGCGACAAAAGAATTTTCCAGAACTGGTTGTTCTCCACATTCAATGAAGAAGATTTAATATCGATAATATAGTGGACCAGTTAAGAAGTAATGCACCAATGATACCTTCGTACCTTAATTCATCCCACTTGACGTTGGATGCTGCTGTGATTCAGCTGCAGCTCTGGATCGTACAGATCAGGTTCTGAGACCAGTCATTCATTCAAATCACTCCGTAGTATTGTGTGTAAAAAAATAGGCTTACATTGTGTTATCATATATTTATTTTTAGTAACAAACGTTTTTTGTGTTCGATCGTATAAAATTCGATAGTTATAGTTTTCATACTAAATTCATTTAAAATAAGGCAACACAATAGGTACTTAGTTCTAGGTGAAAAAGGCTCTATTTCGTGTGAAACACCGATTGTGTCGTCTGGTCAGATCTTTTTCGCTCATTGTGGGTACCCGGGGCTTCTGTTCTGGAGCAATTGCATTTCCCATAATTGACAAGGCCATGGATTCTAGGGGTGACTGGCTTTCGAAGGACAACCGGCGGCTAGAAAGAAATCCTAAATCCAAGGAACTATCTCGTATTTGTCGTTCTCTACTGCTAAGTTTTTGTGGATCCGCATTTAGTGCCTGATAAGACATTGTGCGTCGACCTCGAGTAAAATTTGAGACGGTCCGTGTTGCCGATGTTACAGCAACGTTGCATTCCAAGTGCTGCACGATTTTTGAAAATAAAGGAATCATTTTTCTATAAAATTATTATGCTCTCACCCTTATCGCCTTTTTGGTGAGGTGTCTAGGCACAAGTTGGTTCCGGGGTGTGTTCGCTCCAACTTCAGGAAAGATGAGATCCTTCTGAAGGCCTCCTCCTAAATGTAAGGAAGAAATCGGTGGCAATTAAAACGTATTTTACATAACTACTTTTAAACCTGTCGTGTTGTTGGGCAGGGCTCTTCTGGAATCAATGTTAACTGCAGGTGGAAGGAGAGAGCTTCTGCGGGGATTACCGTTACTATCGAACACATACTCTTGTGGAATTTCACCTCCGCTTATGGGTTGGGGAATATCGTTGTTTGCTTCACTTCTACCTATTGCTAAATTTTTGGATGTTGTAGACTGATCTTTGGGAAAACTAAGGCGCATTTCAACATCAGGTGGTGGACCTTGAGAACATGATCCTGCTAGTGTTACTGTCCACCCTGGAATCAAAAACTAAGAATCTTTCCCAATAAAATTTCACACCTCTTTATATACCTGTGTTTGTTCCGTTACCAGGTACCGCAGGACCTTTATTCTCGGCAGTTTCTTCAACCTTGGTGTCTTTCGCTGTCGTCGCTTTACTTTTCCGTGCTCTGTTTTTATTAGCCCTACATTTCACTTTTGGGAATAGCATTCGTTTTTCGGGTGTTGTCGGACAGGTCGAACCCGATGATGATGTTGAACTTGATGACCGATCGTAACCATACGATGAGAAATTCTTATACGGACTTGGAAATGGCCCAAACTTGTTTTCGATCCCATCAGTCTTTTTTTGAGAAGCACTCCCCACAACGTCGTCTTGAATTATCTTTTTAACGGATTTTCGTTCACTTTTCGGTAAATTATTGACATTCTTGGGACGGTTAATATTTTTCTTATTAGCCTTTTCACAGCTTTCGCTATTTGATGCCCGGCTACTATCGGGCATGTATCTTTTAATCTTCTCGTTTGTTCTAGTGCATTTCGTACTCACAGAATCAGAGTCTCGAGACATGGTATGAGTGTGGTCTTTTATGGACGTGGATTGATAAACGTCTTGCTTTTTAAAGTAGTCAGATTCGGTGTTGGTTTCTTCTTCCTTCTTCTGCGGAGTCTTTTTTCGGTTACAGTACAAACAGTATTCGGAATTTATTGATTTAGTGTTGTGCAAATCTGGATTACAAAAACAGCACGTTGCGCACATGTTCAGAAGATTTTTTCTGCAATCGACAGGACCATGCAAATCGTTTAGCGTTGTTGATGAGTCCACCTGATCTGAGGGATGGAAAATACTATCGTCTGAACAAATTATAAAGGAGCGGGAATCGATTTCAGTTTCCGTGGTTTCGAGTGGGCATTTTTCAAAAACACTGCAATTTTTGGATTTTGGAATTGCTCGCTTGCAAATATCTGGAGACTGTACTCTCCACACGTCAACATTGCCCGACTCTTGGCATGTTGGATGCGGAACTTTTTCGATCATTCCTCTTTTGACCTCTGGGCCAATGTTTATATTTGTGTTTTTACACTCCTTCACTTGAATTATACTCCCGGAATGTTTTTGGCTTCGTGATCCTGCAGATCGTTCGGCTCGCACTGGGGTACTAATGGAACTATTATCGTCAAAATTCGTTTTTTCTGCTCCAGAAATCGATTTCTCGACTACTTTGAGAATATTATCCGATTCAGTGCTGTCGGGATATGTTGCAGAGGAGGTATTTTTTGGAGTGGAAGATCCTTGAATGGCAGTGGTTGTACTAGGCGAGGTGATTGTGTGTTGACGAGAGTTCTCGGTTGTCGAACTTGGATACGGTTGTGTTAGGTCCTCTGAAGGTGTCGATAATATAAGTGAATGTTTGTCACAATTGCGAAACTTACCTTCATCATCTTGAGAACTATCGTGGCATTTGAAGAAACCAATCCAAGCCCTGGGTTCGATCGATTCAACTGCTTCCCTTCCACGGCTTGGTGTTCTTACCAAAGGGGACGATGTACTAGTTCTGGTGGTGGTTATCATCGCCTTCGTGGTGTTCGAACATGACGTTAAGCTTCCTGATACGTTGACACCAGTTGATGTAATGGTTTTAGAATCTTTCGCATCCTTTGACGACTCCTCATTCGAAGAGTCCATAGAGAGGCTACTACTTTTTTCTTCTGGAATAACTTCGAAAATTTGACGATATTTCCCAGAACTGGCGGAACGTTTTGGAGTATTTCGACGAGACATAATTTGACCTCGAGACAATCGTGGACCAAGTATTTCTTTCGGAGATCTTATAACCTCTATCACTGCTTGATCTGAACGATTTAAGGCACCAATTAAAAGTTCAGCGATAGCTTGGTCTACTTTAGGTGAAATACTTCCTTGGATATCGCGAGGTGATAATCGTCCAAAAATTTGTGCAGATTCCCGATATCTTGATGGTCTTTGGTATCCTGCTGATCTACCAATTTTACAAACTGGCACGGGTATTCTTGATCGTCTTATGCAGGCAGATTTCGCAATTGATTTAGGTCTGATTTGTCGCACTGGAGAAGTTTCTTCAGGACTTTCCACACATTCAACGATCTCAAGGATTTCAATGCGTTTTTCGCCATCCTGAATTTCGGTTTTTTGATATATTCGTCTCGGACCATTTTCCTCG
Organism: Dasypogon diadema; assembly: GCA_006980735.1. Classification (NCBI taxonomy): domain Eukaryota; kingdom Metazoa; phylum Arthropoda; class Insecta; order Diptera; family Asilidae; genus Dasypogon; species Dasypogon diadema. The sequence continues at coordinate 85,452 of QYTT01089796.1, read as the reverse complement.
TCTGGTGTGATAATGTCTGACTGGGTCTGGAATATTGTCATTTTCTGAACATCTTTCGGTGAAGATTTGCTCTTTCTGGATCGCGAACTCGAACTGTTCGAACTCTTAACTGGTAGTTTTGGGGGACGGGTGGTGACAATACTTTGTTTTTTTACTACCTTATTCTTATTGAGATTCGTGGATTTAGATTTAGTCTTTTGGGGTGGTCTAAACTGTAAATTTCCTTTAGAATCAACGGTGTACGATTCAAGTAGCCCGATGTCATTTCTCAACATTTCTTTACTATCTCTACTAGTCTTGGCTTTGGATCTACTATCAATGGGAACCAAATTCTTCTTCGTCTTAGGCTTAATATCACGCCCAACGTCACGTTCAAATTTTCCAGTGATACTTTCTTCCATCTGGTGTTGTATTTTCTTATAACACTCTTTCTTGGCGTCCAATTCCAATTGTCTTTGTTCTATTCTCTCCTTCAGTTTCTCGGGCATTGTTTCTGCTACCACAGGAAGGTTTTCCATCGTACCTTGACCAGAGTCAACAATTGGAACAAAGAAAGTTTGAGATTTCTCCTTTTGGTGCTGATCTCCGCTCTTCAGGCCCCGATCTTCTTTCGTCGAAGATAGAGATGACATTTCATCATTTCCTTCTACTGCTACTGGATCATCTAAACTATCAACAAGGCTTAGACTTTCGTCTGAGTTTTGACAATAGTTATCCTCTTCAATAATAGAAGCAGAAGACGGCTGAACTTCCACGGACTCAGTTCTTGGAAGAGCTTTTAATATTCTTGGAACAACTATAAGGGATTCTTCATCCTGGTAACGTTGATATGTGCTCCCTGCATTTATTTGAACCACTTCAGTGCTAGGAATTTCATCAAGATCAATTTGAGAATCGGATTGATTAGTACTTTCTGTGCATTCTTGGAGTGACTCTTCGGTATTTGTGGTCTGTTTGCCAGTTTCTTCATTTGATCCAACTTCAAAGGTGCAAGGTGTGGTCACCGCATTTATCGTCCCACTGCTTTCACTTTTATCTGGTTCTGTTTGGGGTTCTGTCTGAGAGGAAATGTTCGATTGAATTTTGAAGCAATCAATATATTGCCTTTTTCTGCATCTTACCCTAGCTTCCTCTGCTAGATCACGAAGATTTTCGATTAACATCTGAGATATAAAGACGTCCAAGGCTGAATCTCCGCTGTCTGTATCATTGTCAACAGCAGAACTTTCTTCTAGCTGCTTCTCCTTTGGTGCATTTGAGCTCAGCTCAACTGAAACATTTTCTTCTTGTGTGTTTTCACTCTTTTGATTATCAGGAAGAACGACGTCCGATTTTTGAATACCTTGTCCATATATTTCAGTAGCGGTGTACTGCCCCTGCTTGCTACTCAGACTTTCTTGAGTGCTGACCTGAGAGTTCGACTGTGAAATATCAGTCATTGAACTGGATGTTTCTGCTGAAGGCGTCTTCTTTATTTGTTTCAGTTTGCCGCTTAAAAAATACTTGGACGACAATGGTTCCACGTCGTCTATCTCTCGGGAAATATTTAACCTTTTGCATTCTTCGCAATGTGAATCTCCACCTTCTGCACTAAAACCCTTTTGAGACGACAGGCGCAAGGAAGATGCCTTGCCATACCGTAAACGTGATTCTTTCTCCCACATCTGTCGTAGCAAAGAAGATTTCCGAAGGGAAATTTCCTTTTCTGGACCTCTTGATAGATTTCCATCAGAACCTGGTGACATTGTAAACATATTTCGGGATAGAGAAGAAGTGGAATTTGAAGTAGAAGGTGGGATTTTTGGTGATGGGACGGATTCTGTGTTGAAGTCATCGTAAGGCCTCTGTTGAGCTAATTCATGTCTGAAAAAAATATTTTAAGGAATTAATTACAAGTTTTATCTGCAGCCATAGGCCTTCTGGACTTACTTTCTCATAATAATTTCAGGGACGGAATATCGTCTTTTCAAAAGGCGGGTACATGTCGTAGTTTGATTCGTTCCAGTACCCATCTTGTTCACATAATCTTGATTACAAAATTGCTTCCAGAAAGAGTCGTGTTTATGATGGCTAAAAAAGAAAGAAAATGAAAATATTTTAAGAGCTCAGGAAAATTTGCTGATTATTTGTATTTATGTGAAGAAGTAGGGTAAGTGCTGTTCTTCGATACTTTACTTTTTTTTGGGAAACCTAGTGCTTCGACATATGTTTTTATAAATGAAGAAATTCAGAATTTTCTACGTAAAATATTGGTAAAAGGAAATTAGCCGCAACTTCAATAATTGCACTATAGACAGGTTTATGAACTTGCCCCAGAAATAAAAGGAGCGATGCTAAAGAAGTAAATTGAAAACATGTCTATTCTATTTAAAAATCTCCGGGCTTTTACTTTTATTATTATTGTTAGATTACAAAGTTTAGTGCTTTCGAATTATTATTTAATTAAATTTGCACTATATACACGTGTAAATTACAAATTTGAAGACAAAGACATACCAACATTGGTTTTGTCGAAGTACAGTCATACATGAACCCATTTACGATATCAGAAAACCAAAAATTAGACTTTTTCGTATTTTAATTATTCCGTTCGATAGAAAACTGTTTGATAGATATCCACTGAATAATTTTAGAAAAATCTTTAACTCTTTTACTTACTGTTGTATATATGATGACAGTCCAGTTGGTGTATTCCACGCTTGGCGTATTGTTTTTAAAACAGACTCCAAATCTGGTGCAAGCCCATCTAATTACAAATATATAATTAAATATGTTTTTCCTTATTGTAAGACATTGTAAATTTAAAATAATTAATTGATGCAATAGTAAATTGTTGATGCTTTTGAAGAGTAATAATCAAGATCATATCGACCGTTGCATGTATTCTTGATGGTCAGTGAGTCTTGAAGGCTCGAATTCGAATCGCATCAACATCTACCAATAGTCGAGCTTCTTCTGTTGCCAGTAGAATAGTTACTAGAAGCCAATGGGTATCTTAACAATTGAGGAGTTCGAAATCCCTGTTACATTGGCACGTGAGGTTCACTTGCAGCGTTTATCAAAAAACGATAAACACTCTTCATGTGTCTATTACCCTATATGGGTTGATTAAGAGCCGCCCTATATAATCCCCAATCACAGTGACGAAAACTAAACATGACCTTTTGAGAAAAAATGTCAAAGTTCAGTATGTTACCGAAAATCTTGAAGATTTCTTACTACCGAAATGATTTGCGAACTTTCGCTTCAATAAAATAAGCATATTTCAAGCTCTGGAAATAGCACGACTTCAGGCAATAATTCCAGTCAAACTAAAGACTAGTAACGAATGACTTTCATCCAGTTTTATTACATCTTAATTATTATTATTTGAGTTATAGGGAAATGCTTTTGACGTCAACATCTTGACCTTCATAAATTCGGCAATATTTTTGGGGTGTGATAACGTGAGGGGCCATTAACGGCGCACGTTAATTATTTCAGCAAATATTCCAAAATTCTGTAGGGCAACTATGGAAATGACTTATATATCGATAGATATAGATTATTTGGATAGACGCATGGAATTAATTAACGTTGGGCCATGGGAAAGGCAGTATACATTTACAGCACAAAATCAGAACGTCTGCTGATGTATAGGAAAAATGTTTTTTAGAACTTTACTTTGAACTTACCGCGTGCGATTTGTTTACAAGAATTTCACTTAGATACTCATTGCTTTCCAGCACCACTGTTATTATCCTCCTACACAAAAGTACGAGATAGAAACGAATTTGTGTCAACAAAAAGTGCTAAAATTTCCACAATTAATCACCGTCAAGACGTGCATTTTTCGAATATTTTCTAAATTTGGGGAAGTAATCATCGCAAATTTACAGTCACGCTCACTTTATTGACACCATCTCGGCTGGCTCCATACTTCTGTGCCTATCAACAACTCTATATTTACATCTGTGGTTCACTTAGCCCGTATTCAAAGAGAAGCCAGACTTCTTTACAGATTCAAGTGTTTGCACAGTGATAGTGATGGCAAATTCACCCCGCACTTATCATGACACTGTCGACTAATTTTACGGCTATTGATCAGAAGGGCGCAAATACCACCCGCACACAAAACGGCTCCCGTAATTTTGGTTCGCGATTATTTTCCGTAGAGCCTCTGGCACCACTTGAATTGTATTTTTAAAATGGACAAAGTGATTTTAACAGGAACACCAACTTCTTACTTGCTGCGGAATCCTATCGGGGGGTTACTGACTGCGTGCTATTGATTTCTTCCATGTTTTGGCCATGAAATCGTCCGTTTCTTTGACAAAGTCAGACAAAACAGTTCGGGAATGTGTGATATATTGGAAAATCCACCGGCAGTTAACCTTATTTTCCGCCGATGTTGGTGTTCAGGTGTATACGGCACACCGCGGTTAACTGAACTGACTACGTTCACAGAACGTTAAGTGACGATTTGAAAAACAACGTCCTCCACAATTGATGTTTGCGCGTACATTAGACCGCCGAGAGGCAAACATTATGCGAGTTAACCGAGAGGAAGCTCTTAACGCCTGCACCAATTACACTCCAGTAGTCAGACAATTCTGTACAACCTAAAAATAAATCGCAGACCACAACTTAGCCGCTATTAGTACATCAAGTCACAACACATCCACTACCGAGACGGAGCGCAACGCGGTATAGGAAAATGGAAACGTGCACTACAATGAGCCACCGCAGCTCCGAACCCCGACCTCCAATCGAAAAGTCCTATTTATCGCAAAATCGCACTATACTATCAATAGATAAGCACCATATTAGGTCTATACAACTCAAGACCACATAGAAGTCCAGTACTTACCCCCAACAGACTTCTGTAGACGCTGTTCGGCAACGGAAGATGTACTTTTCGAATAGAAAACTGTCCTTCGATTGTGTACACTTCCGGCGAACTGTACAATACACGTGCAAGAGGGTAATTGAACGAATTTAAGTTGTTCGAAGTGGTGTAGTTTCTCATTCATAGGTAGGTTTTGCTCGCGAGCAACTCACCCCTACACCCACGCCCCTGCAGAAAAATATGAAAAATAGAAAATGCTTGGATAAGCGGGGAATTTCTGGTGTTTCGCAAACTGAAACCGAAATCATTTAACGTTTTTCTGGCACGCGGGGTGATGGTATTATTAGAATTGACTGGTGAAGTCTGAGATGCATCTTATCCCGTGCCCATGATTCATTTAAGTGGATCATGCCAAATTCATACAAGACTGCATCAGCACATAAGGCGTCTTAAGGGCAACATATGTTGCGGATGATGAGATATTTATGACACGAATTACTTTGCCCACAGTCCACTGACTTTTCCCTTTTTTTTCTTGCCTTCAATGGGAGGGAACTATGAATCATGCAAAGATTATTTGATGGATAACACTTTGGTGGACTGCGTTGGCATTTATTTGAAATGCTGGCGATGGCTGATTGATTTCTTAAATTAAACCTTTGTGTATCTTTTTCATAGCACTGTTCTTCTGGTCTACTAACAACAAAGCATAAAAATATGAAAATTTTACCATCTCGTCTTCCCCTAAACTGAATCAACGGTGGAAGTACAAAATCTCGTTTCCAGGTATTTCTTGGCCATGGTATAAGTCGTATGGAATTATCCGAGGTCTGATAATTGCTAGTTTTCTTTCTTTGACTGGAATCATAGTAGAATCCATTCCTTTCTGTTCGGTCTTTTTGATAGGGTTTCCTAGTTGTATACGTGTTGTAAGGACTCATTCTGTTCTTCTCACTGCTCTGTGATTCTCTTACTTGTGGGGTTGAAACTCCAAATGGATGAGAAAAATAAAACATGCATACCGGTGTTGGACTCTAGAAAATAGAGATAAAATGTATTTTTTTAGTATATAGAATAATATGGACCTTAAGCAGTAGAGCACTCTTTTATTATTATTGACAGAAACTATTGAAAAGGTGAGGCAAGAAGTTGAGTACAGCAGTTAGCAATTTCCCAGGTTTCAAGAAGTGCGATAGACTTAAAAATTCTTAACTTTTGAAGAATTCGACATTGTAAGCTCTTGATGGAGTTTGTTCCACATCATCCAAAGTGCCTCATGTACACCATTTTTCTGTTCTGAAATACCACAAGGTTCTAATGCAAAACATCATGATGGACATTCGTCCAAATATCTTACCCTAGTGAAAGGGAATTGATATCTAATCTTCTTTAAGATATCCAGAATCCAATGCTGTCTACTGTCTATTGAGAATTGAATTAGGAATTCGTTTAAGGTATCCTTGGCAATGCAGCTCTGGAATAGAATATGTTTTCGTATCTACGCAGGAACAAAGATGCACTCGTCATTTATTTTATTCTTAAAATCTATTTAAATGCCTTTTGGTTAATGGATTAAAAATTTTTTAGCATGGGGCCACTTAATTCTCTTCTTTGGGTTGAGATCAATATAACGAAAAAATGAATCATAAACAGATCCGTTGTCAATTTCAGTATTAATTCTTTCAACAAGTAAAAAGTTCTAAATATTTAATTGTGGCAAAACAGACCGTTTATTTAATAAATACTCAAGACAAATAGAACAAATAGATAGCCTAGAAAAGATATCTAAAGATAATAGCTTACCTGTAAAATTGTTTTAAAAACTCCACTAACGGTACTACCCGTGGAACTACGCTCTTCACTCTCCATCACCAGTTGGGTCCCCTCTTTAAGAAATTCCTTCACTCCTAGCGTTATTTGTCTAGGTATTGAATTTTGTTAGATCAATTCCTTTCCCTCGTCTAAGCCATTTTAATAATACTCTCAAAAAGAACATCTTAATCAAACCGAACTGAAACGTGTAATTCACTCTTGACTTAATTTAACTGCACTAAATCTGATTGTGATTAATTTTATTATAGTAAGAAAATGGACGTTGTACTTCTATCTACAACAAAGCCAAACACCATTAGATACTGCAGAAACCGTCCTAACGCTATAGATATAAAATGAAAACTGATTAAACCGGGAATGGTTTGCCGGGACTCTGGTGGTTACTATTCCCAGGAAATTACTGGTATCCAAAACAAAATCCTGCTGCACCTAAAGTATTTATGTGAATCAAATTCCTATGAATAAGGAGAGATTCCTAGACACGCACGAGGAATGTACCTGTCCCACCCTCTGTCTCTGTGAACAATCATTTTAACGCTTGTTTTTACACGAAACGTCTGGGGTGGGGGGTGAAGCAACTACTGTGTGAGCATATTTTATGCAATAATCGTAAATGAGAACTGAATGAGTCCAAAATTCTTTTGTTGGTCCTTTATTGTGGTGTGTGCAGTCACACAGAAAAAAAACAATGGGTTCGAAATTATTAGCTGTGTTGTGTGACCCAATTTTAAGGTAACGCTTCAGTAGAGAGGAGACTATCAGCGTGCTATTGAAGTCAGAGGTCAGGAATAAGGCGAGAATTGTGATTTGGAAAGAGAAACAAGTTGTTTCTGGGTTGCTAGGATTTCATTAGATAAATTTGTATAATTAGAAAAATATTTACACAACATTTATGAAGAAGATATCATCAGTTTAATGAAAAAAACCTAATAAAATTTATTGTTTACGAAATACTAAAAAATTCCCAGAGATTTGGTTAAACTGAAAATAAAACACAATCCATTTTCTACTCTATTGAAAGGTGATTTCATTTTTTTTTTCTAATAATTAGTGTGATCTTCTTTTTTGTTTTTGATAAGTTCCCTAATTCCTTTAGGCATAGAAGCAATTAATTTTTCTGTTATTTCAATGGGAATATTCTACAAAACTGATTAAGTGCATTCCCAAGCTCTTCTACAGTTTGCGACAACTGATTAGCCTCACATAGTTTTTTTTGAAAAATCAACGTCAATGCACACAAGATATTTAGTAATAGAGAATTCTAGGAAGTTCAGGTACTCTACAGATTGTTAGAGTGGAAATAAAAGGCGCCTCACAAAGAAAAAATCAAAAATAATGAAGAAAATGAAAGATTCCTTAACTGATATTTGTTAACACTTAATTTATCCGCCTTTGTTTTTCATGACCTCGAAAATTCTTCTTGGTATAGAATGATATCGTTTCCAGATCTAATCTAAGAGAATTTCGGTTCACACAGCTTTTATCGCATTGACTAGTTTTGCAGTGCTCTTAAATTGTTTCTCATTTGCAAATACTCCTCTTACCATCCATTCCCAAACGTTTTCAATTAAATTCAAATCAGACGATAGCGCTGACCAAGGTAGCAAGGTAGGACTTTTAATATTTTCCTACTTTTTACACTCGATGAATGCCAGCATAATCTTGTTGTAGGATCCCGTCTTAGGACTCGATAGTTTGTGAGATTTTTACTTTCATTATATTCAATAAATCTTTGTAAATTTTCGTATTCTGTCGTCCCTGGAAAATGGTAAAATCAACGGTGTTCTATTGTAGGAAGCTGCATCAATATCGTGACTGATCCAAAAGTGCTATGTTGTCGAGATAAGATGAGTTCATTCTTTCTGATGTCATGAAATACCACCTTTTGGTATGAGGACTGATCTGTAATAAACTGTAAAATTCATTCTAAATCTAGATTTTGCCATATAACTTGCATAGGACCTGGAAAACAAAAAGTTGGATCAATGAAAAGCACGCGCCACTAACTACTTAAAAAAAAAACATTTTTCACACTGGACAGCGGGAAATAAAACCAAATTCGAATAATTCACAATATATTTTGGAAAAAATTCTACAGTAACTTATATTTTGACCAAGTAAAACTACTGCAAATTATTCAATCGATCACAGATTAATTTTTTTCTTTTGTTTACTTAAAATTATCTTTTCTCTTTGAATTTATTAAATTTTTAATGGCAATTCCCTTGTGGAAATAACAATATGCGGTGTTGATTGTTATTATTATAAAAATAGTAATTATGTTGCGTAGTAAATGTGATGTAGGTAATCTGGTGTCATACTGGAAAAATTTACTGTTTATCAAATCCAAAAATTTCATCACTAACTACTGACTGCTGTTGTTTTCTATTGTAAATCAATTTATTCTTAAATGCTTAAAATTACTTAGAACAATCTAAAAAAAAAGAGACGTCTTATTATTTTGGCATTGTTCACCAATTTGAAACACGACAACTTAACTTACAAGTAAATTTCCACTTCAGTGCCTTAACAATTTTAATCGAAAATAGCGTCTTTAATTTAATTACTTAAAATATTCAGCTCTTAATTTAATTTGAAGCATAATTATTTTCTCGCTGCTTCAATACACATTAATTTCCCCCAAAAAACTGTTCTCTTAGTTTAAAGAAAATTATGAGAGTTGGCAGATTTAATAATAACAACACAGAAAATTAAATTACTAAGTTCTCATAACTTTGGCAAATATCTAGACAAATACCTCAGTAGATTTGGGAAATTCAAAAGTGATTTTCGCGGACTTTAGCAACTAATGGAAAATTTAAAAATTAGTTTTCGATATTAGTTGTTGGTCCAGTTCTTTTTCACATTCTATAATATTAATTTAACTGTGAACTTATGCACTGAGTTATAATACTGTGCACTTCTTATATTTTTTACAATTAAATTCTGTAAATTTCAATGAAATTTAAATGGATTATAAAGAAGACGTCATACGACTGTTCATAGCTTAGCCTGATGTGATTATTTTGGTAGCAAGAAATTCAGAAATTTCAATAAACTTGTTACGAAAAGCGAAGAAAAATGTTTTAGAATTAAAAATATTAAAGTTTTTAGCGTTGTGAGTTATTTTCTTTATAGGATAACTTCTTAAGAAATTCTGAGCAATTCTAAATTTATGTTGCCGGAATTTTTTCTTTAATATTTGTAAACGCATTCTGAGCCTAAATGAAGGAATTTGAGGAGTTTCATTAAATAAATATCAGTCAAACACTTAACACTTACCACTTAGTTTTCTACCCTTCACAAATACAAGGATAACTTACGTTGAATATTTACTGTCCGTATATCACCATTTTAATTCGACCAATAGATGAAAGAGCAAAAGTAGAAAAAAAAAATTAGATAAAATATAAACATAATTTTCTCCATACTTTTATTGAGCAAAATGAAATTGGCGAAAGAGATTTTATATTTTCTGAGCTGAAAACTGGATCTACATGAAATTTTTAACCCTCAACTGAACTAGATTTTGCTAAGTAGGAGTAGTTTCAAATGGATGCAAAAATAATTTATTTGAAAAAAGACCGCAACGAAATTCTTTCAATATTTCATGTGCAATCATGCACTGTACGTTTGTTAAGTCCATGATTTTGAATGTATTTTTAATTATCCGCTTGATTCGACCACTAAAACAAAAAGGCTGGGAAATTTAACAAATTAAGTGCCTTGTCAAAAGGGGGAAACTTTGCTTTAGCTTTTACCTAAATTCTCCGATTTATAAATTGCGGAAAAATTTATTTTATCATATTTCTGATATTATTTTATTTAAATATCAATTTTCAAGTAGCATAAACTTTCAAAATTTCCCTTGATCTGGATACTGAACCAGATAGAGAACTGGTTCAGCGAAATATATGAGAGATCTCTATAGATCAAAATAAAAAAAAAACGCACCTATTCACAACGACTGTCCCTTCGTCTCAATTTATTCCTGAATTCTGTTCTGCGCAGATCGCGAATAATCGCTGCCAAAAAACGAACAAGTTTAAAAAGTGAAGAAAATTAAGAGAAGACAAATATTTTCGAATAATATGGAAAAACTGGTTAATTAATTATTCAAAAAACTTCCCTTTACATCGTCCTAGGCAATATATCGAATACGCAAAATTGTACTATTATAAAATGTTCGATTTATCCCTTTAAATTTGAGTTCCTTACTAAATAGGCAAATATTTCTGATTTCCATTTGCATTATTATGCCTTGCGTTTCGCTCTCAAAAAATTTCAGGCGAGATTGTATGAATCGCAAAAAAATTTCAATATGTATTTCGAAAATTCCAAACTCGCGATAACTATGAACTTTTAACATTTTCACTTTTATATAAAGATTATATATATTTTTTTCACTAATTCAATTCACCCTGAATTCTTATATGTATGTATAAATATTTTTGGGTGTGCTAATGTATGTGTTCCAGAAAAAAAAGAAGTTTTCCTTTATTATTGTAAAACTGAACCGGAAACAATCGATTTTTCGGTTCGAGCGTATTAGTAAATTTTTTACTGTTATCAAATAATTTTGTCTCGTCTTTTAAGGTGAATTAACTAATATGAAATAGCCTAAATATTTTCATTCCATCTACAATTTAATTGGCAAAACTTTTTATATTTATTTCCTGTCAAGTTTAACACGAAATATAACAACGAAAAAAAAATACATAAATATATCTCTTAGAAAAGAATTTATCGAAACGAATACTACACAGGATTGCAGAAAATTGCGATCCTTACTTAGCTTACAAATTATTCACTTTCATTGTCTCCTTCAGCAGTTCTTTGTTGAAGCAATCGCTTATTATGGCACCGTTGACTTTATTCGAGGAAAGGTCCTACATCAAATTGATTACCTTTTAAAATGTTTTGATCGTGAGTGTATTTCATTACGCTTACCGCACTTATTTTCGACGATATTTTCGGTGTTTCGGCCATATCTGATGAGCTTTGTTGTCTCTTTAAAGCGCGGTATTTGCGATATTTATTAAGAGCCGGCACTATCATTAACATACAACCCGAAAGTGCAATAAAAAAGCCAGCGATGTAGAATGAAAGATCGTAAGTACCAGTGATGTCATAGATCCAACCTGTAAGAGGTGTACATATTATTTCCGGGGTACCGAATATTAATATAGTTTTTTTCTTGAGTATTAATCTTTCTGTTTTACGCCGACCCGAAAACCCCTCCTTAACCTTCGTGCGCACACCCAAATCTGTATATCACATATTTGATATGGAACGTCTATAACCAACAACTTGTTAGATACTCCTATAAAAAGTGTGGCAGACAGTGTTTTTTTCACGCCATCAGATTTGAAGACAGCTTTCAGTCGTGATAAAGTGAATTTCATCGATGGGCAGGTCTAGAGACAGTCTTACTAATTTTTACTAACCTATTCTGGCCACTAAGAATTAAGACAATGTGCGTATGAATCGATTATTTTCGCCTTTCATCCTCTCTCTCGTTCCGCTTCTCACTTCCTTATATAAGACGTGTGCAGAGAGAAAAAAAACAAAAATTTCTTACCTGCTAAGGGTGGGCCCACTAAATTAGCAACGCCTTGCACCAGCAGCAACAATCCATATGCATTTGTAAATCTCTCCAAGGTAATCAGTTCAACCAAAATAATACTAGTAAGGGCATAATTGGCTGCGATAAATAACCCGAAAAATCCCGATATTCCACATAACCACTGGAAATTATCAAATTTTCGGTAAAGTTCTTTTAATGCAAAAACAATTATCTTACGGTGTATGAACTAGAAACGGGCACTAATGCAGTTACTGCTCCACAAAGTGCCATACAAACTGCATACACAATACTTGGGCTAACCCCCTTTACATCACCAATCCAACCTAAGAATATCTGAAAAAAAAACATTCATAACTTAAAAACCCATTAACACTGAGATTCGATTACCTCGCCAAACATATTCACAATTCCGATGATGCCTATAAGTAAAGATGCATCTGTCTCCTCGATTCCCATTTCGATTGCATTGTCTGTTAAGTAAACGTACGGCACATCGTACCAAGTGTACAAAAGGAAATTGGACAATGCGAACAGCAAAAATCGAATATCCGCAAAATATGAAAAATCCATGATGTCGAGAAACAAGCGTTTGAACTCCTGGACACCCTGAGTCCAATGGCTTTTTTCCTTGGCTATTGTGGTCATCGAATTCCGATAGATATCTGGACAAGAGGAAGCTCGCAACCGATATCGATTTATATTCAGCATAGCTCCACGATACGTCAACGAATGCCTGTGAATTCGCAGATCTTTCAAATACGCTGCTGAGGGTTGGTGTCGATTCTACAAGAAACGCGGATAAATAAAACAGGAAAATTCACTTAAACAACCTTCGTACATTCCGCTGACGATGTATGGCATTCTTTCTTACCCATGCCAACATAGCTTGATCCTTCCGAAATTGTTCAGTATTCGTCCGAGTCTTTTTCTTTGGAGGAATAACCTCTGGGACTTCGACTTTAGTTGGACTAGTAACATCCTCTGTTGGAGGCATTCCAGAACGGGCTGAGTATGGCTCACTAAAACTTCGTGAATGTAATAAATTTGGGTAGTTTCGTAAAAGGAGTGAATGAACATTTTGGTGCGTTGACAATAGTTCCAGAACTTCGAGAGGAACCTTGAAAATAATTGAAAAATTACAGATAACGTTTTTATACAAAAACAAAACTCTTTCGTTTTTAAAGAAAACCCACCTTTTCTCCATTTCGAACAAAAGTTGGAAGAGTTACGAGGGAACTAAACAGGCGACAATCCTTCATATCCCCAGCTGTTAAATCATCGAGTTCTCCTGTTTCGCCGTCCCCAATTTGTTGTGGAAGATTACTGGCAGTACCCCCTGTATTTGTACTATTGCTTACAGAAAATGACTCAGCGGACACGGCAATCTTATTCCTCCGTTCCTTTGCCCGTTTCTTAGCTCGATGTGTCGTCCATTCCAAGTCTTTCATTAACATACCACAAACCACCATATTCAGAAAGACGCCGGCTAAAATTAACGTAGTTCCACGCCAACCGTACTCTTCTATTAAGGACTGTGTTAAGGGAGCAAAAATGAATGTCCCAATTCCACTCCCACAAACTGATAATCCAGTTGCGAAAGATCTTTTCTTTTCGAAATAGTAAGCCACAATCACAACCGCTGCTACATAGCACAAACTAAGGCCAAAGCCCGCTAAAATACCGAAAGTGAAAAACAGCATCTCCATGGAATTCGTAAATGCGGACAAAACAAATCCGAAACTCGCTAGAAATGACCCTACAATGGTCACTTTTCGACATCCATACCGATCAGTCAGAAAGGATGCAATTGGACCGGATAAAAGTGGTATCGCCATGAACAATGAACCGATCCAAGCTGTTTTCGCCTTCCCTTCTCCAAAGTAATTAAGAAATTCAACAAATATCACTCCAAAACTGAATGTGATTCCATCTGCAATCATGTTGACCATAAAAGATGCAAACACCACTACCCAGCCCCATCCACCATCAGGAGGACGAGCTTCTGCATACTGCCCTATCGAGCTGCCATCCTCCTCCGAAGACGATGAGCTTGATGTGTCTGAGGATTCTGACGACGATGGATCAATGGTGTCTGGCTTCTTTTCACTTAAAACCGATGAGACGTCGGCACTCGAGTGCGACATAAACTGCACACGCAATACTGGACGTTCCTGTTCCATCGATGTGAAAGATGTTGTTCCGTTCGATGTCGCGCACGATGTTTCATGTGTCGAACATTGCAAACTTAGCCTGTGCTGTAGATTACTGTGCTGTTTCCCTCTATTGTTAAAACTCACACTCGACGGGCTTTTCACAATGCTCTTTAACGGAGTACTCTTTCCTAGGAGTCCCATTTGCTCCATATTAGCATCCACATCATGTTCCACACTTTGGCGGCGACTCTTATCCGCATACATTTTGTTGACATAGTCGTTGTACATTCTGTGCGAAGAAGACTCCGGTCCATTTTCTTCACTAAGTTCAATCAACAGAGGCACTCCATTTGGGGAATTTACTTGGAGCTGTGCATCTGTGGAACTATTTTCACTGCTATTCTTCCATTCGTCGGAAGCTGCACCAGCATTAACCGGCATTTCATTCTCCGCAATCGGAGTCGACACAGCATTACAATTAAAACTTAAAACGGCACTATCACTCGGGGCTCGATAGTTCAAACTTCCTTTGGGTACAACAACAACAGTGACACTCTTGTCACTGCATCCAATTGCTTCACTTGTAATGTCCGGTATTGGTTCGACATCATCGCCCGAACCTTCTGCATTGCTTGCACTTGAACTATCACATTGAACAGGATTGCCGCTATACTGTGATACAAGATGGTTTGTTGTGTAACTGGATCTATCGATATCCATTCCGATAAGTCGCGACAAAATTGACGCCTAAACGGATCTAATAGTGCAGCTTTCATTAATTCCTGTGAACAGTGACAGAAATTATTTTTTTTTGTGTATGAAATTAGCGGAGAATGGGGCTTACCTCACAAATTAAAAAATTCAATTCTTCTTTCATAGGCACAGGTATTTGAGGTGATGACAGACGATCACCAGGTAGTTTAGAACGCTTCACTAGATGTGCTGCCATGCGGTATCTGAAGTAAGCACGTTTCTGAACTAGACTGCAAGAAAATTAGGCATAACATGAGGAATTGAGCAAAATATTGTATCATAAATTTAACAAATTTTTCAACACGATAATACTGTGTCGCACTCAATCACAATCAATTCATCTAAGAAATTGTGTCACATTGCATAGTCGTCTTTTTTCTGTATTATTCATTCAATTCAGTTACACAAAGCGCTTTAGCGCTCCCTTCAAACGCTTTCAAATTCAGATATCGACCCAAAGTTTCAAGTTGTTAGCGATTGTTCCTTGAGAACTATGTAACTACCCAAAGCTATTAGCATAACAGCTGTACATGCACACGTACTTGAGGAGGCTCATTAAATCCAAAAGACTAAAGAGCTGATTACGCGAAGAACAAAGACGTACAGAGTTTGTTCAGGAAATTTTTACAGCGATTATTCTCGAGGTCTCCTGCTTTTTTATTATTTGCATTTCACAAAATGGAAAATATTATCTTGGACTACATTTACTGACTGTTGGAATAATCACAGCTGCCTGATAGTGCGTATATAACGGATAGTTTCTCTTTCATAACTAACCACTATGAGAATTTCATTCTGTTAAATAATTTTAGGCTCATTTGGATGTAAAGAAGCTTTAATTTGGGTGCACGATTGATTCTATTGAAGAAAGACAAGAAAGAAAGAAAGGTATAAAAAAAGGGAAGGGAAAATTTCGACTAAAAAATACCTTCTGAACTTTCTGCATTTTTTAGACCAATTTGTTAAGAATTTGGTATAAAAACACCATTTTACTGGAAAGAAAGTACAGGAAATTGGTGCCTGGATAATCTTGAATGCTTTTACTTAAGGTGGTCATACGTTATTGAAAATTTTGACAGGGATGGGGAATGGATATTGGACCATGTACACTTCAATATTTCCAAAAAACAAACCAAAAACGAGTTTCTCAAGCGGATAAATAAACTTCCTCAACAATCCAAAGATGACTGTTACTTATTGAAGTATTTTTTATGAAACATGCCACTTTGGTGCATCAAACACCACTATTTATGTATCTATGTATAAAGGCCGAAAAACAGGATAACTTTTGAGTTTCAGGGTGTCTGTTTCAAAACGCCGTTTTATTTTTTAACAGTTTAATCCAAGAAAAAACACCAAACTCGAGCCTATCCCACTTAAAAACATAAATATTCTTGTATCACTCTTGTGGAAAGTGGCATTGAATAACATTGCAAATATATCCATCCTAAACTCTTTAGACCATAGCCCGTTTTTGCTTTTAATGCTTGGCGATTCAACTTAACGACAGGAATTCCCCGATTTGGGCAACAAAGCGTTTGTTTTTATTTTGAGATGATAACCAACAGCGGAAATGAATTTGATTACAAAACAATACTCAGTTGCCCTAATATTGATCCTGAAAATGCCGACGGCATCAATATTCTTCCCACGTAGCATGCCGACAAAAATAGAAACCTTTTGATTATTATTTTAATCTCACTCGCAGGCCGATTTATTATCAGTCAAGCATAAGTACACACAAAACAAAAGCAAATCCAAATTGAGGACACTGACAACAACCTGAAGCCTATTATCATCTCAAATGGCGGAAAAATTCGCATACCATTTCTTATTATATACATCACGAACGATTAAGATATCCACCTACTTCTACTATATCATCATCCAAGTCTAAAACAAATCTATTTATTCGAAAGCAAGCATCAGAATTGTTGGCGTTATCATCACGTTTGCCACGATAACAGAAATCTTTATATGAGTGCACGATGGACTCAAGTTATCAAGAGCAAGTTCGCCACCATATCAACATTTGCAGCACGGAAGCCTGTCTAAATTGATCAAATCGAAATCGAGACATGTCAACAACAAAACAACAAGATAAAAATAAACTGGTCGAGTGAATCGCACAGAAACAGGTGAAAGAAAACAATTGCCTGGTAAAGAAAAAATTCTGTCTGCAAATATTTACCCCTTGACTGCAAATTTCCATATTTTCCCCCAAAAATCTCAGCAAAACAGTTTCGGTATTATCACATTCATCCAGGTGAACGAACTGCATTTTACTTTAAATTTTCGCGGCGTGAGTTGAATAATTTTCGTGTTGAAAAGCAATCCTATAAATTCAATTTTTCTTATCACTAAATTTAAAATGGTTTAATCACTTATTCACTGATTCTTCTTGCCACAATTATACAAATTTTCACTCCATGTACACAGGCAAATTTACAGTGCCGCCGTAAGTGCCATAATCGATTCCGCACCAGTTTTAATTACTTCTGCGATAAATTCACTTTTCCATGTGAGTCAAGCGGACGTAAACTAATCCTCTCGACCGGTCGATTGCTAACCAAGCAAAGATCGTTTATTTACCTTAAGACGAGGACCGGATCTAGTTAGCAGCATCGATAAAATTCAAATCGAAAACATTTTCACTTTAGAAGAGATTTCTGATCGGATTGAAACGTTTCAAGTACTGAGCATAAGTTCAACGGAATCACTACCGCAGGAGTTTTTCTTTTTCTTTTACCTTTTTTTTTGCCTCAACACTATTTTTCTGATTCCAGTTGGGAGGAATCCATTGCGATCAAAACGAGCCCAAAGATGCTACACCCGAAGGCACTTACATGCTCGAATGTATCAAATCGCACTGATTTCTCGGATAACATGCTGAAAACTTCAATACTCACGTGTGCTCCCATTATCAGTTTAATGCCCACAAGTTGTCAACTCGCATTTCAATTTCACTAATCTATTCGGATCGGGTGCTAGAGCAGAGCGTTGCGGTGATAAGGACTGTGTCAGTCGGCTCCACTATCTCTGAGTGGACACCAAAGCAAAGCCTGTACTTTTTCTAAGCCTCTGAAATGGGATGGCCTGTTTCAAAAGTCCTTGCACGTTCTAAATTCACCCTTATCAGCCAATTAAGCTGTAGCTGTATCAGTGACCGTATCAAGTTGGCTTAGCTTAACAATCCCAAATACGTTAACCACGATTCGTCGCAGGGTTGGTTCATTCAATCCAATCGAGACGACAAGGAAGGATGTAAGTAACTTGCACGGCGTAAACAAATTCAATAAATAATGCTGCGCCGCCCGTATTCTGTGGCAAATAAATACTTCTTAGCGCGCTCGGTATTGTATCTCGATTCCCGCGACCGGTTGACGATTGTGAACAAGTTGAAAAGATATCAACGTCAACGGCCAAGACAAGTCAGAGCACTTTGTCGTTTGGTAACGAACAATATTCTCGGCTAGAATTGAGGTTGGCTAGTGACTGAGATAATTCGTTTAGCAAATATGTACCCACTAAAGCCCCCATCTCGGAATAATAGTGCTTGTTTATGACAGATTTGTATGACAAAGGATTTCATCTACGGTTTTTGTACCCAAATTAGACTGCGACAACCCAGCAAAAGACGGATAAGGACTTACTTAAGTGTAATTACCTCTAATTAGTTAATTGTCGAAAGATTAAGATAATCGGTTAAAAGACAGATCTGCAATTATAGTCAGGCCGAGATTTCTTCCATTTAGGGCTTTTGTAATACGAAGTACTTACGCAAAACTCTAGATACATTTGAAAAACAATAAATTTGCATCTGGCACAATTAAATTATTTGTTTACCTGCCGAAAATATCCGGTGACAAAGTATGAATATTTGCACAGAACTTTCCTACTTAAACTATTATACAAATATAACAGTTCAAGGCCATTTTTATTTGGAAATAAGCGTTTATTTTTGTTATAGTCTAATTCAATAGAATAAGATTAGAGTAATAGGGGACAGGTCTGAGGTAGATCTTCAAACTTAAGCCATTGCTATGTCCGCTGTTCTTTATTTGCCCGAGGACAGCACCCAGGAATGGAAAATAAAATGCTGTCAACGTCCCAATCAGTCAATCAGCCTAACTAGGCCCAGAATCTATTGCGCTCCGTGAGGACAGAGATCAACAAGGAACAATAAGATTCAAAACACTAGACTAGATCCCTTCCCTTTATATCAACCGACTTAATACTTTTACCTACATTTCTTATTAGCGCTGCCATCTTGTAATCCACAAAACTCTTCTCTTGCAATTATTTCAACAATATTACTTATTTTAACCACTGTCAAATTTTCTGTATCACAATACAATCCACAGCCCTAGATATGATCAAAAAGCCACCAGTAAGGTCACACTTAAAATATCACTTCTTTTCGAATGTAACTGAAACTGTGGCTAAAATTGGTAACGGATCACTTCTATTGCCATCAGTTCGAACACGTGGCGCTGAAAGTAGTCCTTAACAAATTCACTACGAAATTTCACCATTTTTAAATGCCTTCGACTGTCGAATGGAGAAACTGGAAATGTTCGGATCGATCGTCGCCGAAGCGATTAAAAGTTCGCTGGAATTTCTTGAATTATTTTATCAGGACTTCAAGACGAACGCATCTGACACACTTGCTGACGTTTTTCACCATAAAACAAAATATGAAGTGTCCATCTCGAGCGATCTTCCTTCTACAACTACAACAATTAATTATGGAAATTGATAATAGTCGGAGGTTATCAGTTTAGCGGCAATTACAACTCTTCGAAGCTCTGCTCTTAATTAGTTCCAAAGTGACGATCATCATGCCGGGATGAAATATCTCTTTATCTATTTCGTAGAAGAGTCATAATAGTGATAGCGGCTATGTAGCAAATTCGATCGTAAAATTCACGATCAACAATAAGAGGTCAATTAACTGATGCGACAATTGCCCCAAGTACTGTTGACAAATTCAATTTACTCGAGAGGATAAGGTAATCCCATTATAAATGCATTAGTGGAGGAGTTACAAAAAAAAATTGTCACGCGTCTCTGATCTACGGTACGTGACATTGCACGCAAGTAGAGCAGAAAACTGGTCAGATTCCCAGTTCCAAGTTCTAGCCTCAGAGAAGCGCACTATTGCAGATACTTGTCGAGTTCACTAGCATCTTTATCGTGGCTCTGTGAGTATACCGCATAAATGTGTCCGCCAGTAAGTTATCGGGCATTGACGGCATCTTATCGGCTCGAAAATTCTCAAAATCTTTTCTCATTCTTCTTGCTCCTACTGCTAAGAGCTCAAGTTTACGTGTTTTAGATATTTTTTATGCTAGGAAATTTCCACTCAAAGTTTTTAATTATCACCGATTCAATTATCGCTGATTCAAACTGAAATCGGTCAATCTTAGTATCTGGAAAAATTGAAAAGACCGAAATTATTTGAAAAGATAAATTCAAAATTGAATGGGTCTGATTTGAAACACAAAATCCCAAGTTAAACAACCTGCAAATAAATGAAAGGAAGTTTTGAATTTTTAACTATACTTGGGAATGACGAGTACTGCGCTAAACTTGAGGACATCACAATTTTCTACTTCTGTAAAATTACATCAGAAAAGCAGGTCTCAAACTTAAATGCGTATAACAGTAAATTTCATAAGATCCAACAATCATTTCTTAACCAAATAATCTAAATTTGGGATTAAGGTGACATGTATCAAGCGGGTCCACATTATCCACCACTAATGGGAAACCCTTCCAGTAACCTCAACTCAATTTCTGCGATTCTAAACAGGACCAGACAGTAAACATCGCGAACTGCTCAGTAAGGGCAGCCTGAATCCTGTGGAAAGCAAATAAGAAATAAATATCTCCTAAAACTAGTGTGTAGTCAAAATTGCCACAGTAATAGAAGTACTTGTATACACACCTATGTGCACGTATTTCTTGCAGAACAAGCTCTAAACTTCAGCATAATTTCCGGGTTCAGACAAACGACCAAACTAAGTTCTACCTTCTTACCAACAAAATGACCCAATTCGGATCGTTCTTCACTTCGTTGTGCCACCAGCACTCAAAGCATCACGATAAGCCCAACTTTACTTCCTCGTGTAGGCAATCATATCTTCTTATTGCTTACGTCTACTCTTGGTTATAGACGCCTCCTTGCATTCTCCTTGCACAAGTGCAATTATGGAGTTGGCCTATTTTTAGTAAGTGCTTGAGGGAATTTATTACACCATACCACACACACACACACGCTTGGCAGCTAAATCAGGTGCGGTATGTAAGATTGTGTAATAATTTAATTAAGTCTATTGTTTCTGAGCCTCTTAAGTTTATAACCATGTGCCAGGAAAACTATGTGTCGTGCTATCACGTGCAATTTCCACCCCATCCACGTAAATACATTTGACTTTGTGACTTTGGGACTTTTCACACTACTCCAACTGTTCGATTGTTTGATTCAAAAGATTTTTACTATCATCGGCATTGAAGTTAAAGTGGTTTACACATGCCATGTCTAGTCGTAGAATTTTCTATGCCTGAGGTAAAATCACAAAAAGTACTGCGATATGGAGGAAAGGTTTCCGGAACATTCAAATCCCCAACGGTTTCACTTTCATTAGCCACCAAAAGTGGGTCAACTGTGCACCTACAATGAAAAAAAATTCAACAATTTATCCGTCTACAGAGTTGCAGCCTGCTTTTAAAATGAAAATTACCACAGGCTGTGACGACGAAAACATTCAACTTGAATTGGCCCATTTGAATGTGATCTGGTTCGAGGCAAAAGTTTTGTAAACAATTCCTCAAGTGAATTTTATTTATGAAGAAGAATAGGTGAGGCGACAGGTGGTGTTATTTTCACCTGGTTACAATCATGTGAAGCAAGGACGAATTTCATCTATTAGAAAAAATTATTCTAAATTACCCAACCGGTTGATACTGACTTCGAATTGGATCTGATCCTAAGGTTTTTGCTGCAGCAATTTTCCAGGAAGATTTCGTGGACTATGTATTAAAAATATGAGACTGGACTATCGAGGGCGGAGTGATTTTGACGAAGTTAGGATGTATGCAATCATCTGCAGTCTGTACTGACATATTTGTAAAAATTGTAATTGTTGCATGAACCTGGTGAACATGGTATAATAATAATAGTAATAATCGCTAGCTTAATCGACTCATGAAGAGTCAAAGCCGTAGGCGTGGAACCCATCTGTTTCTTGACCAATTTTTGCAAATAGATCTACTGACTAATGTGAATTTCGAACCACACAATTGTTGCAATGATTATTCTGTATGCAATAATAAAACTGTCGCCATTGGTGGGATTCAAGTCTGGGGACTCATAAACTATGAGCCACTAACGTTCGATGCCCAACGCCGACATTTCCTTTTTCTTTTTTTTAAGTATTGCCTACGATCGGGAACAACTCTATGATGGGATGTTTCACAGTAAAAATTCCAACCATCCAAATCTGGACTCACTTGCAACATTTGTCAGAATAAAATTTTCCAATCTCCTCTTTGATAAAAATTTCCCTCTGCCTAAGCTGTACTCATAGGGTTGCCACCGGAGCTTAGAGAAGACCTTTAAAAAAACCATTGGTACCCAAATAAATCACCGTATCTTTGCTGGAGTCGGACCACCCGTACCCACAGAGGAGAAAATCTGTAAAGGTGCGTCTCAACCAGCTCGGCTACCGACCTTGGCATTCAACCATCAAATCAAGTTAAATTTATCGACTTACAAGTTCCTACTGTGCCACTGCACAACATTTAACCTTAAGGCACCTCTCCAGCTAAGACCGGTGTGCGCACGATAACATACTCGACAGGCTAATAATAACCATAAGACAGAATTTTTTTACTCATATCGCTGTGCTCATTGTTGAGTTGGAATTTGGAATTTGCAGCTGTTCTGTTTCGTACACCGCGACTCGTAGTTCGGCCGCCCAACTGACGTGGATATTATAGAGTGCTTCTGATAAGTCTGGAGAATGGGCATGTTTATGGAAGATAACAGCTTTGAACCGAAGCAATAAAAAGAAACAAGATGTCAATAAATAAGCATTGAAAATTTTTACTAGATTTGAAAATCTTAGCGACAAGCCAGGTTTTAGAAAACGACGTCATGCATTCACAATGTTTGTATTTGCATTTTTTACGGCATTTAACATCCACTGAAACACCTTCTATTTTCTCAGTTAGTAAAACAAATAAATACCTGGCATACATAGAAGAGAAAAGCCCCCCTGCCCCCAACAACAAGGACGATGGATCTTTCTTTTTCTTCTTGAACAAACTTCACCTTTATCCCATTTCACGCTATAGTAATTTGCTCATCACAACGAGATATACCAACGGCAGCGGTGCATGAATATTAGCTGCAACGATGACCTTAAAATGCGAGAATAAAGTGAAATTAGTGACCCACTTTCAAGATGAACTGTTTTGTCCACTGGACGGACGGTTCGCTCTATGTACATAAACAGCAATGCCGCATTGGAACACACGCAATTTTCACCACAATACGGAAAAAGGATAACAAGAACACTGTCTCCTTCCAGTCAATGGGGAGGGAAAATACCATACCTGGTCGCAATTTCCAGCACAGTATTGTGTCCATTTGTACCCCAACTAATTCCGGAAAATG
The DNA here is from genome assembly GCA_006980735.1 of Dasypogon diadema. Classification (NCBI taxonomy): domain Eukaryota; kingdom Metazoa; phylum Arthropoda; class Insecta; order Diptera; family Asilidae; genus Dasypogon; species Dasypogon diadema. Next base: position 61,615 of record QYTT01089796.1, on the reverse strand, counting down.
GAGCAGAGCGAAGATTAAATAAATTGAAGTCTCCTGTAGGCTGTAAAGTGACTGTATAGCCTTAAAAGGCAGGTACAACTTGAATTCACCCCCAAAGGTGTGAATAAGAACAGAAAAAAAAGAGTACACCTGTATTTAAATCAGGCCTGACTACTAGCACATTCACTGAAAATTTATTGTTTTTGGCAAGTGTTTTCTAAACAAATTGGAAATTTCTGGGGTGGACCGTCGCGTCGATCAAAAGCGAAGCACCATAAAACTATTTTTGCTTGCCTCGCGCCTCCGTTCACCTGATCATATGTTTGCTGGCTCAAAGAAACAAATAACTACAAAATAAGCAACAGAAATTCACGAGAATTATAAATACTGTATTTACATTTATAATTTATGCCTGGCCTTGGACAGGCCGACTGTTAGCACAAAGCGAGCGAGCGCAGACTTTACCGCCCAACTGATGTATTTTATGATATTTACAACGTGGTGATAAATATTTAAGTTCGCTAGCATACAATCTAAATAACTTACCGATTAAACTAAAAAACGATGCTAAAAAACTGTCTCAATCATTCCGGAGTGCTATTTAAACGCAGGAAGATCAACACGACAAGTTGCTATGATTGTTCTCTACTTAAATTTTAAGCGCACAAGAATATGTTGTTGCTACCGAAATCTTGAATAAATAACACTCGCACTCAAGCCTACTATTGATTTTGCCAAGAATCTCCCATATATTTACCACGAAGAGATAAAACAAGAAATTTTCGCTCCGATTGTGACACGGTCGACGGTCGAGCTAAAGGCACTATTGCAAAACTCTACGAAATTTCCCGGCAGATGAAAAACTTTCTCAAAAGTTGACTTCTTATCGAAATGCAAATTCTAAAAGCTTAAGTTATCAGTCAGACTTGGTTAAGAACAAAAAAAACAAATGAAAAACCGAGAACCGAGCAATTCTACTCGAGTGACACAATTGCACTATCAATTCACGGTTTGCTCGGGCAGGCTAATTGATTTGCTACACTGAATTAATTCAAGCTCGCGAAAACATAGGCGCAAATGCTCTGTGAACGAAACTGCTTTTTATTATTGAAATGATAATGGCAATGAGTTATGGGACTTTTTCTCAACGTTCTGCGCACACTCCGGCACCGTAAATTTTTGACATTTCCTCTAAACCTTACAATTCCACCCAAACTAAACCTTACACTTGCAATTCCAACTATAATTAAACCTTATAATTCAGAGTTTTAGTACAATTTGGCGCACAAACGTTTTCTATAAGTGTGGCATTTCCACAGTAATGCCACAAGCGAGGAGGAACGAAGGGGAAGGTCAGCAGATTTAATGGGGATATTTCACCCCGTGGAGGATTGAAAAAAGTCAAGTCGCAAAAAAAGAGAGCTCACATTCTTGTTACACGTTTTTTATTTTAAGCTGCTTATAAAATTTCAATAGAATTATGTACAGTCCAATCACAAATATTCAACCGCCTCAAATCCGTTCGAAAAAGTTACGAATTAGCTGTAGAAAATCATTTTTAGTATCTCCTAAAACGACAATTCCATCCTTAAGCCTACGTTAAAATAACTTACATGTGTTAACCGCTACTAAGTATCTTTTAAAAAAGAAATAATATTAAAAATTGCACTGCAATGCTTCCATTAAATGCGATTCATTTAACTTTGAGTGGGGGGGGGGAGAGAGTGAGATAAAATTATTTCGATTCGGATCACATGCTGAACGAGATTCATCAGGAGGAGCCATACTCCCTCATCCACTTCTCATACTTCTCCAGGTCTTGCTTTGATACGCTTTTGTTGCACTTGGCTATGGCTTCAATAAAATCTTGGGTGGAAACAGGCAGGTCCACCTCCTCCGTTGCCAATTGGCGTATTTGTTCTGGCTTGAGTCCGGCTATTTTTCGTCGCATTGACATCATGCTGGCATCCCTGCAAACAAAAAGTGTTTACTTAGTGAATTTTCTAAGACTTGTCCAATAGAAGGATTCTTGCCTGCACACGTTAGTAATATCCGCTCCTGAGTATCCGTCCAACTTTTTGGCGATTGACTTCAAATTAACGCTGGGATCCACTTTAACTTCCCGTAAATTGATCTTAAGCAACGCCTCTCTGCCCTCATCGTTTGGCAGAGGAATGTAAATTCTTTTCTCCAGTCTTCTCCTGAGTGCCTCGTCTATATCCCATGGGAAATTCGTTGCCGCCAGCACCATAACGACTTTAGACGTTTCATCACTCCCAACTCCATCCATTTGCACCAGAAGCTCCGATTTAACTCGCCGTGAGGCTTCATGCTCAGATTCAGAGCCTCGGCGGGAGCAGAGTGAGTCTATCTCATCGATGAAAATTGTGCTGGGAGCGTAAAATCGCGCCATTTCGAAAAGCAGTCGGACCATCTTTTCGGATTCACCACGGTACTTCGATGTCAACGTTGATGAGGACACGTTGAAGAATGTTGTTCCACATTCGGTTGCAACCGCCTTCGCCAACATCGTTTTACCTGTACCTGGAGGACCCACCATGAGGACGCCCTTCCAAGGTCGTCGTATTCCCTGCGGGGGGAAATTATCTCACTTCCGATCTTTTTTTCTTCAAATACGAGTATAAAAGACTTTTTACCTTAAAGTAATCAGGCATCCACATGGGAAGAACCACAGCTTCTTCTAGAAGACGCTTTGCATCTTGCAAATCGGCAATATCGTCCCAATGGATGTTTGGATTCTTTTGCAAAATATCACGCTCTGCGGAGTACAGGATTAGAAGTGGCTTACAATTTTCTCACCCCTCGACTTAAATTTACCTAAAATGTCCACCAATTCGGCCTCGATGTGACTGCTCGCTTCAAACTTTTTTTCTTCTTCTGTCTGTTCCTCTTCCTTCGTCTCCTCCTCTTTCGTTAGATTATTCTCGGGGGCGTTTGTCGTTGAATTAAATGTTGCCCTTTTATCTTTCGCTGTCGGAGCTCTTCCATTTAAGGCAGTGTTTCCCTTTGATATGTTGATATTTTTCTTGGCAATGCCTGATGACCGTTGCGGAACGCTAATTCGTTTGTCAGATTTTTTTTGAATACTCGACTTCCCACCTCGTCTATGAGAAAAATACGAAAATAAGATTTAAACCAAGTTTAGGGAAAAAATAATAATAATGCAGGCTATCGTAAAAGTTCTCATTTACCTTAGTTCTTGTTTTGCAGGAGGCATCCAGACATCAGGATCCTTAGGCGGTGGTGTCCAAATGTCCGGATCAGGCTGAAACCAAGAAGCGGGATCTTTTGCTTTCTCTTCGACAATTTGAGTTCGAATTCTCGCAGCCATTGGTCCACTTTGTAAATCCATCGTCATCTCTGAGAGGGTTTTCTGAATCGCCTTGATCTGTTGGTATTCCTTTGCAATCTGCTGTTGAATCTAAAATCGAAGAATATTCTCCCACAAGAGTTATTTATAACATTTAGTTCCAGTTTACCATAGTCCACTTTCCTTTGCGAAGCGGGTCCCCTGCAGCCGACACCATTTTCGCCAACATCCCTTGGAGGCCCTCATAGTAAATGGATGCCGAATCGTAGTTTCCGGTGAGGGCCATTTCTCTGGCCAATTTAGCATTCTCACATATTTCAGCAGTCGTCACCTTGGCCATAACGGTCATTCCAGCGTTGGTTGTTGTTTTCTGCTTAGCCCCACGAAACAACTACAAAATTTCCGAACTTTTACTTTGCACCTTCCCTCCCTATTCCAGAGAAATGGTTAACAAACTCAACAAAAGGAAAACAAAACCACACAACAAATTACTTTAATTGTTGAGTGCAGAAAAATAAACAAAAACTAATTCAAGGGACGATGACACCACACATGCACATGCAGCCCCCCAGTGGCCTTGCGCTGACGACTCTGGGGCGGAAGATACTTACGGTAAGTGACATTTGCACATATGCGGTATTACATCAAAATTATCTAAATTCGGAACTGCAAGTTGCGAGTGGTAATTGACTGTGTGGAAAATTTGCCGATGAAATTCCCTGTTCGAAAAAAGTGCTCGAATTTTGGTCGTGTGAATAATACAAAATTCTCTGGAAATTGTAAAAACTCCCACTGGTCCTGCAAAGTGTGTAACGAAAACTTTGCAGAATGGTGACAACTCAAGCTGTCAAAGTATCATTGGCAATTTTAACAAGTTTCACCAGAGCCACGAAGACGACATTTTGCAAAGTAATTTTGAAAACAATTGAATTTCGACAGTTATGATTTTTGTAAAGTATGAATGCGTAAGGGGATGGATTTTTAAATTTGTAAGAATTTCATAGAGAAATTTGCAGTAGAACTTATTACTCGTCACTGTGTCGACAATCTGCAACCGCTGTAATAGCTCTGTTCAATTGAAAAATGATTGAGGGGTCCGAATTTTACACGGCCCCAATAGAAGTGTTTCTTAAAATTTATTTTCCTTCATGAAATTAATTGTAAGTAATTTCTCTCTAATTCAAGCTGAAATGAGTTGCTTTCATATTCATCAATTAATACAGCGGTTTCCCTTAATTCATTACAAATGGCGACCGATTAAGTTTTTTCTCCCATTTGATTGAAATTTTGTACTAGTTTTAAAGATCGAAAAAGAAAAACCTCATGTGCGGCCATGTTGGTCGCGTCATTGATGTGTGAAGGAAAAGTTGAAAGAGGAAAAACCAGTTTAACCGAAGCAAATTACTAAAAATTCCCATTAAAACAGAAAAAATATCTTAATTAGTGACGAATATCGTGTTAGTAAGAACGGGTGTAAGTGAAGTGGGCAATTTTGTGCGGAAATCGAGTGATTTCTTGATGGACGCGTTACAAAGGTTTTGTACGCACCTTAGCAATTTCGTGTGTGCGTGTGTGTGTGTGAGTGAATAATGATCATTTCTAACCTCGTTTTCACATTCGAGCAAACTTTTAATTAAAATTCTAGCGATATAGTGGAGTACATAGGAATTATCGATCTCCGGACAATTAATAAGGCGATAAAGTTGTGTTTGTACAAAGGCTTAAATTTTTAAATTGCGCGCGCTTAATTGAAATAAAATCTTGTGCTGTAAAAACAAACTTGTTTTTAATACGAAAATGTAGTAGAGCTGGCAGTATTGTCAATTCGTTCTGTCGCACCTAATTGCACGGCAATTCATGGTTTACACAGCTACCTATCCCGTTCTGGTGGGTATGTGTTAGTGTGCGCAAAAGTTGAAGCCGAAACCAAGAATCCGGGAACCATCTTTTGGTGTATCTTCATTGGATTTTAAGTGAAAATTGAGCATAAAAGTAGAAATTAATCGTGTACAACTTGTTCCAGGGTAATATCTGTAATGTGTGGAAATAATGAAAAGTGTGCAGCTGTCGCCAGTGTATTCTTGGGGTGATTTCGACGCAACATAAGTGGATAAAATCGAGTTTAAAAATAATCGCCATTTCTATGCGGTACTCTTTTTTACTGCCACTGGGCCTCGGGTGTTGGCGTTTTTCGAGTCGGATATTTCTGCAACGTTTCGGTTATTTTACGTTGGTCTAGTGGGCAAACAGTGCTTTCCAGTTTCGATAAATATTTTAGTCAGAAGAACGGTCAACACTCCCTCGCGATTATCGTCCGAACAATGATTTAATAAAGTGCAAGTGACTAGTGAAGTGACGACGACGACGAGAGTGCGGAGTGCCCAACAACACACCAACTTCGTGGTGCTTCTTGGAAAGTGAAATCGACTGTGAAATTATGGAAGTGAATTTCCTCCCGGACAGAGGTACTTTTTACGCGAAACCAGTGAACAGTGCATCATCCAGTGGCAAGGACTGCTCAGGCATTGCAATTACCCAAATGCACCCATCAGAGACATAGGAAACAAAACAAATGTACCCGAACCCGAGCCCCTTGCATTTTTAATATCCAACAACAAATGCCGGACTCGGACTCTAGCATGATTTGTAGTGGAATTCCCGTGTATTTGTTGCAGTCGTTCTGCGCCGAACCCATTGATTTTTGTGTACATATTTTTTTAATGTAATAAATATGTTTGTAATTGGTCGATAAAGCGAACAGCTAACTCGACTTAACTAATAGAGTTGATCTTGTGAAGTGTAATATGGCACAGCAGCAAACAGAGAGCCTAAGCGACGTGAATAACAGTGAAGATATGACGAAAAATTGTCCGAGTAATATGCAAAATGGCACAGACTCATCCTCGAATGCCGGTCGAAATTCCCAACAGCAATCGCAGCAAATTAATTCGCGTTCAATGCAGCAAATGCAAGGTATTGCCTCGAACATGAGTGACAAAACGAACACTAAATCGCCAGCGGGCCAGGGAAACATAATGCACGGTGGTGCTCCGAATAATGGTGGTGATTCCCAGAGTAATCCGTACGGCACTGAGCATTCCATGGTGCATTATCCTCCCCCAATGCAGCATAATGCTACCGATAATCCAAACAAAGATGATCCGTATGGACCGCAGCCAGGCGGTGGTGTTGCCCATCCGTACAGTAGATTCCATCATGATCCCAATACTCCACCAGATCCATTTGCGCGGTATGCCCACCCGCCAATACAGCCAGGAAAGCCACCAGGAATTTTACCTCCTAATCGGCCTCCACAACGTTTTATTCCTGGGCAATCGCCACAGGGACCGACTCCCACTTTGAATTCCTTGCTTCAATCGCATCCACCACCTCCACCTCAACATAGATATCCCAGTAGTTATGATCCTCAGCAGCAATCTTCACAACAACAGCCTACACCTCAGTCCTATAATCCACAACAAAGTTGGGCTCCCCCGCCCAGACCGTACAGTCCACAATTGGGAGCTTCGCAGACTTACAGGACTCCACCGCCGGTAAGTGTTTTCACAGAAACGAAAAAAAACGATTTTTTTTTATCTTCTAATGTGATTTAATTGATGTGCGTGCAAACAATCCAAAGAATTATATTTTTAGACTACATATTTATGTTTACCTCCAATTTTAAGTAGCATGGAACTTTCTGTGCAAGTATCCAGCGAATTGCTCTGAAAAATGTGCAAGAAAGTGGTCACAATTTTTTTTTATTTATAACTCCAAAATTGCACTGAACGTAAATAATGCAAAGAAGATGCATAGATAAGGGTATACGGAAATAAGGGAAATAAAAACGGGCAGAATAGACCCCCTCAATTTTTCTTATTAGAATTAATAGTAAACCATTTCACATTTATTTTTTAAATACACAAATCAAAAATCGCCAGGTAGGTATACAACTCGATATTTCTTATCTCAAGTATCGCAACCATTTCTCATGTTAAAAACATTCACACTGGTAACACTGAAAATACTAAACTGTCAAAATTCCGTTAATTTTTTCAGTTAAATGTCATGATCAGCTGATTGATTAATTACCCTCTTAAATTGTACGACAAAAATCTATGCAACCTGCTTACACGTAATAAAACACTCCCATAATGAGTACAAACGAGCTGGTTAGGTTTTGTTTACACATTCATGGAAACTCCATCAAATTTGGTGAGAAGAAAACAAACAGCTGCAGCTTGCGTTGCCTACGGTTGCCCGAACTACTTGTGCTGATTTTCGTCTTTTTTTTTAATTGTGTGATTGCTGTGATTGCAGCAGCATTTCTCTTTACTTCTGTTAAATTTTGTTACGTGAATTACGTGAACTTTCTTTTAGGAATGAAAAACTTGAAAGTTTTATTCTTAAAAAAGGATAGACCAATAACTTTCTTGTCTTCGCTTGCACAATATACGCTCATCACTGCACCATATAGTCCAGAGATTTTAACTCCCTATCCATGTTTCCGGTATCCTTAAAACATGTCTCGCCGGACTTGCTATACATCTTGAACTTGATCCACTTCCAACTGGTAATGCGTCTGCACCAGTATTCTACAGTTAACTTCATTAATTATATAAACACTACTATATCACAGTCTCGTGCATTCGAATCAGCTCTCGCACATTGATCGTCATCGACTGAGAATTTGTAGGGTAAATACCCAAATTACGAAATCAGGTACCAATTGAGCAGTCACACCTTCAAAATAAATAGGGATAAATGAGATTGTAGAGTGGTAGTTGTTAATGGAACGAGTGTTAATTGGGGCACTTGCCCTAAAAACCTGTAACCTCTTCTCTCCTGAGATGGAAGTTACCTTTCTGATCTTTCCACCCGTGTTACATTGGATGGTATTATTTCTAACGCCTGTACCAGCCATATCGGCGTGCCGTATTTCTCTGTACTGTCCTCCCTATTCCTTCTTTTCATTAACGAATCTCTTATACCTCACCTCCTCCTGTCTGATTTCTCTCATTAATTGGATTGGGAAATAATATTTTCTCAATATTTGAAGTAGCAATGTAGTCCAGTTGGGAAAAAGAAGTGATATTAATATAAATCTGTAAATTATAAGCAGCCTTCAATTGTGATCTGAAGGGTCGAATACGACCGTTTTTAGTCAGATCTATAGAAAATATTACAACTGAAGCGGGAAGGGTTGCAAGGGATCCAGGTTTGCCTTTTCAGAGATGTTCCCAACAATTTATAAAGGTCGGGGGAGAAGATTCTTTCTTTGCTTTACTTTAGTAATGCTTTTGACTCCATAGAGCATACGAAATTTCTTCTCTAGTTGTCAGAAAGACCTCTTTTGTATTCTTCAATCGTCAGTCTAAAGGTAGTGACACAACCAGCGCGTGCGACGCGCAATTGCTTGCGGTGATAGCTGTCATATAACGCACACAACGCATGCCTTGTTACAATGGATGTTTTCTATGCGGCGGCTGGTAAACAAAATTAAAAGGAAATTATCTTTTTTATTG
>QYTT01089796.1:0-42704 GCA_006980735.1 Dasypogon diadema | reverse complement strand
GCAAAACAGGCACTGAATAAACTGTTATTTTGGGGTATTAGTCCCAAATTGTCCCTAATATTGTCTCCCAAAATACAATAATTTTTTTCTTCAAATACTATATACTCATTCGAAACTAATGCATTAATTGTAAAAACGTCTAGCATTCTTTACTTGTATCCCAAAACTTCATTGGCTTACAATTTCCAAAAAAATGAGTAAATCAGCAATTTCTAAAATTGAAACCATAGTTGGTAAGAATCAAGAACTCTGTTATCATTAACTGACTTTTAAATTAATTAGTCCAAGTATTAAACAATCCACAGAATAGCTCAAGTCTTCCGAAAGAGCTTGACGATCCTGTTTCTGCTTTTACAATCGACGTGTTAACACTCCTCTTTATTCCAGCAAAACAGGTTTAACGCAACCACCTTTATACTTCTGCTCGAAGGATTCTTTCCTTGCTGCGTTCATTAGAGTATTAGACAATCGAGAATGACTGGGAGATCTCTGTTTAGAGATGCCACCAGATAGAATGCTTATCACGCACCCTTACTATTCATACTTCATACTATGCAATTGGAAGCCTGGAAAAAATATAACTAAATTAACGTTCTATCCAAAACTGGACGGCTCAATGGTGCACGACATTAGAGACCTTAGTATGCATGGGTGGATTTTTCTCACGTCGTCGCGTCGTCAGCTGGCCCATTTGGTGTCTAGCAGTGGCACTAGTTGACGAATATGAATACCAGATCCTTCGTACTCCTGTGCTGTGCCGCGATGATTAAGCAATTTGAGCAGAGAATGTGTATTAAATTTTACTCAAAACTGAACCACATGTCAGTGGAAATATTTGAAATGAGTAAAAAATTTGAACTGATGAAAATATAGGTAAAATACAAGCTATGTATTAGTGCAGTAAAAATGGGCAAAGGGCTTTTGAGAGTGTTATGAGAGTTCAGAGAGATTTAGCATGAGCAGTAGTCTCAGACTCAGAGTGATCGCAAAATACCTACTACAGACCTACTCGTGAAGCATCACCGAGTAACAATTGAACAAATGCTTCCGGTATTTTTGACAAAGGACAAAGTAGGCCATCCTGATAACTTTGAGAGCATTTTTATATGATGGTCCCGGGAAGTGAATCCTCCTTGGTCTTGAGTTTGTTAATTGTCCAGGGTTAACAAAAAGACTATAAATTGCCAGCAATCATACTTAGAGAATCAATTTTCTCATTAATTTTTCGTGTGTTGTTTTAGTAAAGTTGTAGAATTTGTAGCATGATTTGGATTTTTTTTTATTTATACGCATGAATCTGGTGGTGGTTGTATTAGATTTTATTATTTTCAGGGTTTCATAATGATCTCAGTTTAGAATTCTAAGCTATAGCTAATTACTATTTCTAAAGATATTTATTTTATGCCAAAAGCGTAAAATATAAAATGAGTTAAAACATTTGCTGGCCTGTAGGCCAAATAAAATGTGTGTTGCAACTTGCAAAGCAAACAGATTCTATTTAGAATCGATTTTAGTTGCCTTTCGTTTTTTTAAAAACATAGCTTAGGTTAGCTTAACTATAATTAAAATTAAGGCCTTATTTTTTTTTAAATATTTGTAAGTCAGAGGTAATTTTTGTGGGGAAAATGAGTAAATGTGACCAGGACTAGCAGCTGTCTTGTATATTTCCAAGAAACATGGTACGATTTTGGTTCAAAACACGCTTTTCTCTTCATAGTATAAAATTGAAATGTATATTCCCTTTGTAATCCTACATAAATTTTCGCTGTACATTTATCCCGATGATGTATGCAGCACATCCTTCCGCACACTTTAACACAGCCGACAACCGAAGTTATCATTAATGATCCGTGTCTAGCGGTGATGATGGAGGTTTCTATGTTCCCTCACATGAAGTCGAATTCGAAATGTTTTAATTAACATCAGGCTTCAATTTCAGCGCACATAATTAATGTGCATCCATTTTGTATTCGGCTTGTTCACTTTTTTTCGAAATCACTGTTTCCGGGGCAAATTTTAATATATTTGGAATACAAAATTCCCATTCCGTACGCGGATGCTCCGCATCAGCGCTCCAAATAATAAAACAACGCAATAAATAAATCCGAAACTAATTTTATTTTCTGTTTCTGGTTGTTTTTTCCAGTATCCTGAACCAAATCGACCATGGCCTAGTGGACCTGGAGGGCCTTCACCAGCTGCTAGTCCTGGACCGGGGGGTCATCCTCATCCTCCAGCATCCCCACATCAGACGCAACATGGCGGTCCACCTCCCAGCAGCAGTCCAGGTCATGCTCCCAGTCCGTCCCCACAACCGCCGCAAGCGTCACCCTCACCACATCAGGTAATTATGTTTTGATGAATTAAAATTTACCTACCCAACATATCATGCCACCCGGCCCGGCACGAGCTCTCTCTATACCCCCACCCCATCACCACTTGAGCCACCACTAACAAGGGCTTCAATTAATGTCACTGTCGTTGTTACTTACCTGTGCATATGACGACTCCTGTATTGATTTATGACACATCCATTGCAAATTTACAAAAATATGCAGGGATTTTCCTTCCCCTGGCCAGCTTAATATTTTTAATCCTTTCTGAATAATAGTTCTGATTTTGTGTACAGGCCAGGCATAATTATAAAAAAAAAGTCGGGCATTTGTTGCCAATTGCAGAGTTGCAGTGGTGGCAGCATTAATTGAAGCGCGTTGCATTGTTAGTGGAGAACTATGGTAAAACCACACCCATCCACCCTATATGCGTGTATAATCGAATCGAAACTCCCCAATGATGCCATTGCCATTAATTTATCAATTCTAGATAATTTTTCAGTGTGAAATTATCGTCGAACGGGAATGGTTTTTTCTCGTCATAGTGATGTGCACTCACTAACAAATTACAGGCTTTCGGATGTCGCCATCATCTTCCTCGTTGTCAATGGCGACATCAGCACTATCATAGATTTTATAACGTGCCGGTGCTTTTAATTGTATATATTTAGACGTTATACCTAAATCACCAAAAAAAACGCGAGTTTATAAATGCAAATGTGTTCTCGTACTGTTGCTGGAAATACTTCTATACGTACAATGTTTTAATGCACAGCAGCGGCAGCAGCAACACACAGGTGCAAGTTATGCAAATTGATCCGCTCTCGAGTGTGTAACGTTTTTTCGATATGTGTCCCCATAGTATCCGCGAAAATTCATCATCTGAAGCTATAAGAGTCATTACATATCATTGGAAGGGAGGTGTCTAACACAAATGAACACTTATGAACAGGATACGTTCGAGTATTTTTGATGTGAGGAGTTTTTGCTATTTGGTGCGTTCATTTTTTAATGTTTTAGAAATTAATTCATTCCAACAGTTAAGTTTCTAATGGTAAAAATTTAGTAATAGATAGTAGATACGTAGTGGATCGATAAAGGTATTTGGACCATACAAGTACTAAAAACAGTTCATTGTCTCCATTTCACCAGTACTTTAGTCCAATCATAGTGTTTTTACAGAGAATTTTCCTGCACTCAACTCAACTTTCCATTAGCTTCAATCTCTAATATTTCCAGACAATTTCCTCAATAAAACCACATTTTCTAAAATCATTGTCACTTGTGGTCTTCTCAAACGAGATTACTTTCGTATTAATTATTGAATTAAATAATACGTCCAAGGAAAGATGTTAGACAGATACAAGTAGCACAAGCTCAAGACGTTTTGCTTTGTATTTATCGAAGAATATGCAAGAGATGATTGGTTTTGGATAAATGAAATTAATTTGACTATTTCCGACATTGTTCCATTTCATGGAGCAATGAAGATACCACAGGATTCGATCTTTACTCGTCCACAACACATTGTGCTGGATTAATTGTATTTTAAAGTGGTACTCTCTTATGTATAAAATGCCTAGGGCTTTCAATTAATTACATAAATATGTAATTATAATAACCCAGCGGCTTAATCGATTCGTTAAGGATTAAGGAGGCGCTTCAGTTTCTGGACACATGAACTATGTATATTACACTAACACGATGTCAAGTGCAAAGCTTCCTAAAAGTTTTGTAGGCATGGAGTTATGCGTAGTAATCCACTTTACAGGATAAGGTTTTCTTTTCAAGGAATCAACTGTCAATTTTTATGTATACGAAGGGGACATTTAATAATATCCCCGCTCGTAAAATCACGGAAACGCTGACAAAACATCATGTAAAGTTGGCCGTAAAAACGGATTATGTACATAGTTAAATAGCAGGAAGATATTTACAAATTTGTATGTTCAGAGTAAAAATGGCACAATCTCCAAAGCCATTTTTCAGCATAGTAGTATGTCAGTAACGCATTGCTTTCTAGGGATGGTGTCCTGCAGATGGTATTCTTCGGTTTACATGAATTTGGTAATTCTCATGGCAAGTAGGTTCTTGCAAAATGCGGTCGCGAACTTCGACCATCATTGATTCTGAAAATGATGGAATTCTACTTCTTCACTAACAAGAGGAAGAATTTCTATACTAGATTTATACCTTACAGGCCGATAGAGTAATCGCATTTTTTTTTGTTCTACTTTCAATATGTTAATTTTAATAAATACAATTCATATCCACAAGCCACTTGATCGGATCACTATAGCTGACAGCAGCAGATGAAATTACTAATTTACTTCTTGGTAATTGTTGCTACTGGCACTGGGCCTCTTATGATTAGTATTCTATTGCGTGTATGGTAGCATGACTTTGAGGAAACCTTTCGTTTCTTCGAAAGTGCAAGGAGATTATGAACAACTTCCTCCTCTCTTTAAAAATTAGCTGTTTACTTTGTGAGCGTCAGAGTACTGATATTTTCTTACCAGAAAACAGACAAACTTGTTGTAAACACGAAAAATCGCTTCTCCACCATCGTCGTGAAGATTGTTAGGATGTTTACCTATTTGCCATTGTGTCATGGATCAATTGTCGGTATAGTCAAATGAAATGCGATAATTACACGGATAGAAAAACAACATGACTAAACGTAAGAATTCATAGTTCATGGATGACGGTCAGCGACTTCAGAATTTTGGTTTCAATATTAACCTTTAGCACATGATTAATGCAGCACAGTCACTAGGAAAAGGTAATTTTACATTTCAAGCGGTACCACTCAGTTATTACGATTTTATGTTACTAATTTGATACATTTCTCAAAATTTAGACCTCCGTAGTGTTTGAATACCGCACAAATACTGCAGCTTTATTATTGAAACGAATTTCCAATCTAAAATTAAGACAAAATAACAAGTCAAAAAATTGATTTGGGAAAATTTAAGATTTCTACAAATCGAAGGATAAATTGTGGAAATGTCCTTTTACTCCAGAGTGAGTTCCATCCTCTGTGCGTGGTTAAATGGATCGAGTAAATTTTTAAAAGTAAGATGAGATTCGCTTCAAGAGAGATATTCCTCTTGCGGAGTTGTGGTTATGTACCTACCATTGACTTAGGGTGCCTCATTTTACTTCATAAAGAATGATTTACACGTATTCCAGCTGCGAACAATCGATTTGGCGAAAGATGTACTATTTTATTCTCCATAGGGAACCATAGTAAGTTTTTAGAACTCCTCATTAAAGTACTTAGATAATCTAGATTCCCTTCAGTTTCCGTATCAAAATTAGTGAGTGCTATTGGACACTGGTCTCGGTCTCACTCGTTTCAACAGTTTTACCTAGAGCTGCACTGCCAACTCAACCTTTAATAAGGTTGCACAACTCAGAACTCCCTCCTGGACAGAATTTACGCTGGTTATTATGTGGATTTCATGTTAAGGGTCAACTAGTTCCCACCACCAATCAATGATTCTGTGCGGCCTTGGATGACCAAGTTTTGTCTTTTCCTTCTTTGGAAAGAGTGTAGTATTCAGTCAGCTCTGACTATAGGCGGCGGACGTTTAAATCGGAAATGTGAAATTGTGATTGTGGTTTTACGCTACACCAATTGACCTCCATAAATCTCTGGGGGAAAAGTGGGGGCATGCATGCTGAAGACAATTGGAACAGAATTGCTTGAACCGATTTGAATGAGAGGAGGCCTGTAGAAAGGAGGAAAGATGACTACAAGTTGATATCTTTCGCCTGGCAGGGTATAAACACGAGTCGCTCCTGCACAAAGAGACGTGGAGCGTGTGTGTATAAAAAGCTTGGCAGCGGCGGGAATACCCCATTAATATTTCACAGAAGCATTACTCAATTATCAAGTTGTAAAAAGAACAAAGGTTGCTCGCTGTCGGTGCGCCGTGCGGTGCCGTGCGAGGTGGTATCTCGCGTTCGTGTCGTTGTTGGTCGCTCGTGTGCTGTTGCTGTACATTTTCCACATGATAGATATAGGATAGCAATAGCAGCGCTGACTTGGCTATGGCTATGGGTTCCGTAAACTTGTCGGAAACTTGAAAGCGAACAACGTTCATGGCCGATGCGATGTAGTCAATGTGAACTCTCTCGACGTCGTCTAGTTTTATTTTTCCTGGCCGCGTTTCATACACCTCACCTCGGCCCGGCACCAGAGCGATGCAAATCTCCCGGCCGCAGTTGCTGCCGCAATTGCTACTACTGAAATTCTTGGTTTGTTTATTTCAGCATGCGTTCGGCCGGGGTCATTGATTCTAAGGTAAACAAAACACTTTCGAAGCGAGCCCTTCTTGCCGGGCGCCCGCGGGGCTGCTGGCGCTCCTTCCAATCGCTATTTTCACGCGTACGTGTAGAAGTCTCTTCATTAAACAAATTAATGTGAATAAATGAATCATTAATTTTTGTCTCCGATGCCTTTATGCCGGTGCTCGGCCCGGCGACGACGCCGTGTGCCGCGTGTATGGTATGTAAGGAGGAGGCAGGAGGCAGGAGGCGACGTGTACTATATACATCCGCACCGCACAAATATCACAGGCCATTCATAAATATGAAACAGCGAGTAAAAAAAACTCAATAACTTTTTATAAGGGTACGCTACTTAACGGGCTATATACACGATAATGGCTTATGTGCCGAGCGTCCTTGGCCGTGACCCATTTAATGTATGGGTAAAGGAGAGAAAATAGAAATGCCCGTCTTTAAATGCGATATCTTGCCGTTTTATAGAACGTAAACAGACGTGCATACATACGTATAAAGCAGCAGTAGCAGCGGAGTCAGAGCAACAGAGGGACAGGGCTGGGGTACAGGCGAAGGCATGGTCTATTTTCATTTTTAGGTCAATGGCCTGGACTGCACTTCCTCGCTTTCACCAACGGTTATCAGATTTTGCTTTCATTGTTTACGGAATCGAGTTTTGAATTCCAGCCACATGAAGGATAAAGCGAATATGTAATACGGAGCAAGACGAGGATGACGACGCCAGCAACTACCGAATGAGATGTGATTTATGGTTACGAATTGCAAATGACGAGGCAGACACACTATTGCCGAGCCTTTCTGTACCCTCTAAACCTCTTCTGAACCCTGAGCTCTTGAGCCCCTGAGCCCCTGAGTCCCTGAAGCCTCCGAGCCTGTGAGCCGGTCCAAACCCAACCGAACCATTGCCCGAATAGTTGTTGGGACCATCATTATTCAAGGAATGTGCAGGATTTTCGCACATTAATGGCTCTTCACGAGCAGAAGCAATCGGGTTCGTTTTGATTGAATTGTTTAAAGGCACGTAAACATGGATGAGAAGAGGTGCACTTTATATAGGTACACTTGTTGGGCACCGTCATTAGTATATACGTATTCAGGTAATTTGAAAGAGGAACCGGTTTAAGGTGAGTGAGAAGTCAATTGTTAAGATAAGAGAGCATCCTCTAACCTAATTTTAATCTGTACGACATCTGTTGTTATTTGCTGTTACGTGGAGGATGATGTGATTGTGGCGTTGGGTATTTTTCTGGGATTTTCAGAATTAAGAGTCGGTATCATTTCATTATGATCGAAACATATCAATCACTCTTGGCCTTTCGGTATCATTAAAGCATCCTTCGAATTATGTGTGCAGTTCCTTCAAATATAAAACATTGATCAATTCGATGATTTCGTTTATATTTTGCATTCACAATTTCAGATTTGCTTTTCTGTAAGACCACAAAAAAGATAATATGACAGGCACTCTATCATTTATTACAATCATTGATGTCTTCTTGTACTAAGCTAGTTATGATCGTTCAAAATTTGATTTCGGCGTAAACGTAGCTTAATATTTTCCGAAAACTTATGTTTTACTATCCTAAATCCTGAGTTTTCTTATCTGAGATCATAACCGTTAATGATTAGCTTGATAATTTATCATCTGAAATACCGCCGCTATGCACGGTCAAATCCTCCAGGATTCATGCAAGGATGTAGCCAAGAAATTTAGTTGTCCAAACACATCGGGATGGGCTCTTCATGCAATTCAAGGATACCTTTTTATTCCTATTGCTTTGATAACTTTAGTGCTGTGGCAGGTAACCTCACAGACTTTCTCTTTAGTTGGCGACGATCGACGATATAGACTTTCAAAAGGTAGGGAACTCGAGACTACTAAGCGTATGTAATGTAAGTTCGACAATGTCGAAAACGCCTGTTAGATGTTGTGAAGATCTGATTGATGTCAGTCATCGGAGCAGGCATGACCAGCGATGGGAATGTTAGCAAACAAGGATGAAGAACTGGATGCCTTGCTTAATCGGTCATAGCTGTAGATAAGAAATTATTGCAGCTAATTGTTACAGCATACAATATCTTCTAGCCTTGTCGACAGAAATCGAACCCTGTGTTTTATAATGATAATGGATGGTATTATTATATTTAAGGGACTAGGAAGCCGGATAATGAAAAACGCATCTGCACTCTACAAATCATTCGATATTAGTGTTGTGTAAAAGAAATTTTAGACTTTTGGCTCAGTTGGTGCCTACCCAGATCATAGATCATCGTATAAAGTTCAATATCTTAACAAATCGAGGAATTATTATATTATGTCGTACCCAGGCATTTCAAATGTAGGTTGGGTTTTAATGTAAAAATTATCGATTTAGCGTATTTTATTGATTTGATTTGAATTATCGGTTAAACTCGTGTTCTTCTGAGTTTGCTTATTTACTAACAGAGGTGAGATCTCTTCCTGAGGAAGGCCTTTCCAGATTTCTAACTGGGAAGTTTATTACCATTCCATTTCGTTTCAGTGTTCTATTGTTCTAATAAGTAATAAGCATTTGGGAACATTTGCTCAGAACACAGAAACAAACGCAAATGAACAAGGAAACACAAATTTCTCTGATACAATACACATTGCATGACCTAATCATTAACATTCTCCATTAAATTACCCTTTGCATTACCATGTAATTGATGCTAACGACTTCTATTATTCTGCGATGAAATTATTCATTACTGTGTTCGTCAACGACTAGATTTGCTTACTGGAAATTGTACACCTCTGTACAATGTTTTGTTCTAGTGTTACGTGCGACTATGCATTACTTTTCAGCCGCCTCTCATACAAATAATCCTTACAATTTCCATGGATCAAATTTATTTATATATCCAATATATATTATTCAATTTTAAAGTCATATTTCTCAAAACAAATAGTGATTTTTTGAATTAAAACAATCTGACCTACCCTTCATGCATTATAGTACCTCGTTTTATTTTATCGAAGCCATGCAATAAAGCAAAAGCCTTCCACAATTCCTGCAATTCTGCTTATCCTCATTATCCTCCACGTGTCCAGCAATGGATATTGGTATGCACTCATCCCCAAGTGAGGAAATCTAAAATCCTCACATTTGTGGACTGTGAATTTTAAATTTTCCCATGCTTTAAATACTAATGAAGCGCACACAGTTTCCTTCCATCTCGCATTTTCTATTCTTAGAACAATTTTCTTGCAACTTTGCGTAGGAATAGAGCCTTTTGTGCTGAATTGTCTCTTCCTTCAAATATGAACACCTACACACCCCCTCCCCCATCATGCAAGCTGAGTGTATGACGATGATAATCCCGTGTGCAACTTTCTTCGTTTTCTAAGAATTTTCTAATTAACTTCTGGCAGTGGCGAATGTCAAGC
The DNA here is from genome assembly GCA_006980735.1 of Dasypogon diadema. Lineage (NCBI taxonomy): Eukaryota > Metazoa > Arthropoda > Insecta > Diptera > Asilidae > Dasypogon > Dasypogon diadema. The sequence continues at coordinate 32,651 of QYTT01089796.1, read as the reverse complement.
GCCACGCAAATGCCCAGGTAGCAAACATCTGAAATAATGATAAAAGCAATCGGCAACATCCATGCCATACAAAGTACGGGCGAAATAAAACAAAATCGAAAAAAACCATCTCTGGTTCAATAGTCCCAAAAAAGCTGGCAGGTGAAATTGCGATCAATTAATAGTCACCTGCACCTCCAGAGCCCGAGCTTCTCGAGCAGAGATGGAATTTTCCTCATCGCAGAGACTATTCCTGTGTCTATTCCGAAAATTCTTCTTGATTCCATCCCAACATATACTCGACGTAAGCGTAACGTGCACGTAATTAGATCAATAATTCCTCCCGAGAAAGTCCCATTGGATTCTCGAACTCCTCGAATACATTTGTGACTCACTGTTAGGTAGGTAGATGGCAATGGCAGGCAGCGGGCGAATATTTTGCCCAACGATGATGATGCCGCTGCTTCTGGAGCTGATGCTGGTTCTGGTGCTGTTCTTGAGTCTTCTCGGGTCTCGGCACGGCAATCTGACTTTTTACTAGTTGGCAAATAAATTTCTAACAAAAACAATGAACCATCGCCATCCACAATCCTCACCGAGCCATAGCCGTATCCATAGCTATCGGCTATCCACCAGAGCACGGTAAAGATACACAGCCACAGCCACAGGCACAGCACAGCAGTAGCGCTAGAGCTAGTTGAAGGCAGAGGCAGAGGTATAGAGCGTATAGAAAATGAGAGGGGGGCTTGGGGCAGGGGCGGCGGGGCGAACAGAAGAGCCGGAGCCACAGCCACAGCTTCATAGCCTCATAGCCGTCGTGTATAGCAATAGCATAGCCAGCCCAGCTCAGCAGTCAGCAGTGGCAGAGGAGCAAAGGCAAAAACAACAAAACTCAAGCGTTTCGACAGCACAAGAGAGGAAAATAAAAAGATGAAACGTTTGTGTCTTTCTTCATTTTCCAGGCTTTGCATATTTTCCTCGGCAGGCAACAACAACAACGTGGAGGAACCAAGTCGGGCGCTGAAAACGTTTGCCTCCCGTACACCACAGCTATTTGCGCCGTTCGCTTGTTCAGTGTTTCTTGCTACATACTTCATCCGTCCGTCCGATGTACATATATTTTGGGTTAATATACATATATATATACGGATAGGTAGTGGGTATATATATATATGCGGAGCGATAGAATGGGATTCGATATGAGCTGTGTTCAGAGGCTGCCGTTGCCGTCACCATCACCTCCCGTTCCGTTTGTTCAGTTCTGTAGCCATAGTCAGTGTACCCAACTGCCGTAGTGGCATGGCATTGGCATCCGTCCCTCAGTGTCAGTAGTATTTATGTGTGTAGGTTGGAAGGCTGGTGTAGGAATTAGGGAATTACGTAAGTGTTTGTGCCCTGTCATGCAATGGCAATCGATTTAGATAGCATGAAACTTTTTGTGGGGTGGAGTGTGCGGATAGGAGTGCCATGGTGGTGTGTGTGTGTGTATGTATGGCTGATTTCGAATTTTTATTACTGGAATGGCAGGTCAACTGACGTTCATATGCGACTGTGTGTGGGGGCATTAACGCTGCCAAACGCTGCAGAAAACCATTGCGGACAGAGTTGTGTATGTGCAGATTCGATAACCCGCCGCCTTGCCTTTACTTTGCTCTGTGCCGCTGACCACTGCGATGCGACTCTTTCGTTTAATCAAAGTCGCTATTATAATGAAATGTGGTTGCAGTGTGACCATTTTGGATTTTTCCTCTATGCTTCTTGTAAGGCAGAGGAATTACTACATAGTGGGAGAAATGTAAAATGTAGCAAATCTTTTCAATTTCTGGTTGCTAGGATTCAGGACGTTGTTCGTTGTTGGCGAGATGTTTTGTATAGGGCATGGTTTCCTAGTCGAACTCCCAATTCATATCCTGGTGATTTTGTAATTATGACTAGTTGTTTACGAATAGGAAAGTAACAATTATACCGGAGAGATTTATAACTGGGTTTTCTTCTAATTACTATAACCATGTAACAAGGCCGCCTTAATTAATTTTGTGATTTTGCAAATTATCAGTATATCCATCCATTAATTTGTTCTGAAAGCTGCAACTAAGTCCCGTGTTGTTAGTTCTGGAATAGGGAGGTAGTTAATTTTGGGATAAAGGAATAATGCTGTTCGGTAAACAGCACATTCAATATTCCAGATCAGCCTATCTGTTTTTTTCATGTTTGAAAACTGAGCACTAAGATCAGGAGGTTCGACTGGAGCTAAAAAAAATGTAGTTGAAGTAAAAACGACATATAACAACTGCAAATGATAAATAACGGTAACACTCGGCTCTTAACTAACTAAATATATCCGATTCCGATAATCCGATAGTGTGTGCGTTACTTTATTTCTTGATGCAGGCAGGCAGCAGGCAGGCAGGCATTGACGGGCATTGAGGCGGCAGCAGCAGCAGTTTGTCAGTCATTAAAGACGATGGCAGCGTATGTGTTTATTCAGTTTACTTCTTGCTTGGCATGATTACAGTGCACGACCCCTGTCGTTTCCTGCCCGCGCACACAATCACGGACACAACTCAACGTAGTGTTACAGGCCTACTTATTCGCCCGCCGCTTTGAACTGAACATGAACACTCAACGTTGGTGCCAGCCTCCTGCCTTCGTTTTTGCCTTCTGATTATAATTTTTCGGTTCGTTTTCTTTCCTACATCTGAACTCTGCTAAAGTAAAGTTTCACGAGCTGTGGCTCTGGCTCTGACTCGGCTAGCTAGCTCTGGTTGCCTGGGCCTGCCTGTTATGTATGGCTGTGGCTTTGGGTTTTTTCGACATTTGACGACGTTTCCAGCCGAGCTGAACCCTGAACCACTCTGCTGTAAGTGAGCTGCACACTCGTTCGCCGTAAATGACGGCTTTACTGCCTTGTCTTTGCCTTTAGTCCGGGCTGTTGTACGCTGCGCCTTGCCTGCTGCCCGTCCGCCCCTAGTAATTTTCATTTCTGAACACATCACTTTTATTGAAGGGTCCTAATCTCCGGGGTACAATCTCCCGTTCGGAGCAGTCGCAGAAGCTATTGAATGGGACTTAGAATTTCTTTGAATCGGGGCAAATTCACAACTCGAACTCAGTTCGACTCGACGAGAAATTGATCGTTTTTGTTTCACGTGGAAAATATACGAACACGGCTGACGGCTTATGGCTCATCTGACGTTGCCAGTGTACTGTGAACGTTCGTGACAGTGTGAAATTGTTTACCTTCGGCAGTTGGGAATGTGATTTTTTTTCCTCTTTTGTTGTTTTTCTTTCCGCTTTGAATTGCATTTCTACTAGTGCCTTATTAGATAGAAAAAAGAAACGTCTCTCCGTGTGCACTTAACCTAAAAAAAAGGTATTTTGAATTTAATTTCGCGAAAAAAAAGTGTGAACGAAAACAAACTGCGAGGAGACATTTTCGAGCCGGGGAAGTACTGGGCCACCTTCATTTATGTAAGTCGAAGTGATCGTGATTAAATTAGCATATTCTTTCTATAAATAATAGTTGTAAGACGTCAACGGTTTCTTTGGCTGGATTCAAAGAAACCGTCCAATTTCTCCACGGTGGGATTATGTAATGCCCCAAATTCTTTGTTTTGCATTGTACTGGCACAATAGGTGCTGCTACTACTACTGCCGTCGTAGGCACCTCTCTGTGCCATTCTTACTTCTTACGGTTCGTTCTGAAGTTATACTATCATCATACATCCACTGCGATCTGTGCTTTTGCCTTTGCCAGCAAGAATTTCCCGTCAGAGCACAGTCAAATCCAAATCTAAATCCCATTTGCCACGGCCGAGCCGAGTTATCACCCACCACAGCACAATAAAATGTCACAAACGGTCGGTTCTGTGTGGTCATCATGGGCGAAATTCGCTAAAAATTTCACGATTCTTTTGGCGGGAATGCTTTTTGGCCAGTGCGCCGAGGAAAATTTCATTCCAACCGATCCGTATATAACTCAGTCGGATTTGCACGCTCATTGCTCACCAGAGGCACGTAAACTTGGATGCAATTAACTCGCTCCGCTGTAGTTGTATTTAGGTTATTTTTTTAAAATACGAAAAACAGAAAATATGTTAATGTTGGTCGCGTTTTCTGGTAAACATTTCCATTAAGGCTGACTTCTCTGTTTTCTTCGAATCGGGCTATCAAGTCTCAAAGTCAAAATATCAACCAACCAACCAGTTGAGGCTCTGATAAATGCTCTTGGGAAAGTTTTCGTCTTGCAAGGCTAAGCTAAGCAGTTTAGGTCTGGGATCTGGGTCTGGTTTGCTCGCTCTGAGAGCTTTTCGGTTGATTAATATATTTTTGTCGTGAAATTCAGTCGCTGCGATTACAAAATTAACAAACTTCGTTTTTTTTCCTCGGTCCCTCTGTTTTGTTTTAAATTAAAATTGATGGACTAATAACTGATAACGATCAAACTGAGACCGGAAGAGATGAACAACTTATATTGCACTTTTTAATGCTACATTGAATTCAGTCAGCTATATAGAGTTATAGCTCTCGTGTGCGAATACTGCGAATGCAAAGATTTATTGAGATTCCAACGAGGCCAGTGGTCAATCCATTATCGGGTTGAATAATTTAAGAGTGCTGGTCCAGCTAAAGAGCCAGATAAATTTCCTGAAAGATGATGAATCTGCTGCAATGACATAATCAGTATACTTTGTTATCTGCGTGTACGTAAATGGGCCCTTTGAACACGTGTTTCAAATCAGCTGATTGCGATGAAACTAAATTGTATTGATTTAAAGAATATTACTTGGCTTGTTGGGCTTTATTTAAACCTTAAAGCCTTTCGCAACGAGCATTTATTGTTATAGAGGGAAATGAACCTCGCAGCTATTTAAAATCTTGAAGAGGTTCAATAATACTTCAAATCTTCAACAAGTTGTAATCAAATATAAAGAATTTGATCTATACCGCCCATCTGTGAAATAGTTTTTCTTTAACATTTAATTTTCTTTTTATATATTGGACGTTGTAATTTACACACCCCGTGAAATTTATGTTCTATGCTTTTCCTACTTTTTTTATTATCATAAATAATGATTTACTTTTCGCTCCCTCTTATTCAATCCGCTGTTTTTCAAACAGCGTATTCATTTGCAGACCCAAAAATAATAACTCTTTATAAAGGGCCGATACTTGGGATCATCATCGGTGTAGTATTAACAGCTCATATAATCGATTCTATATTGGTAAAACTGCTAGGTTAATTTCCTCTAGAGTATTTCCTCCGCACAATGTATATATATGGCTTTATCAGCCTTCATTCTCTTTACTCCCGAGCCAAGAATTTTGAGGCGTAACTTTACATCGGCATCTTCTCCACCTAAAGAAAAGATCCCTTGATCAAGGCTATAATTTCAAGTTAGGTCAACCGGTAAGCTTTTGTTACATGATGATAAAACATAGAGAAAAAAAGGGTGTTAAAAATACGAATATGATGTAGTGACAGTGTTCCTAACCCTTCTAGAATTGCTAAGCAAATAAGTTTCATTAACACTGACTGGAATTTGGTTGTCAATAGAATTTATCTATATTTTTTTAATACCTATTTATATACAATGAATCTGCTTGATTTTCCCGACTCCTTTGTCAAGTGGCTTAATTCCTATTTGCACGAATGCAAAGACAAAAGCTTTGAGCCTTTTACAAGAATATTCGCCCTGTCCATGATTGATATCATTAACATTTCCATGAAGCACGAGCACGCAAAATTAAGGGCACTATCACCAGCGACAAAAAGTGGAATGGATTTGATGGTAACAAATAGAAGGTCATTAATGAAGGGAGAAAGAAAAAAAGCCACGTGCTATACCGGTATTATTATTAATGCAGTTCACAGGTTAATCCTGTAGTGATGGTCAGGCAGAAAACTTAAAATTGTCTAAAAAGAGAAAAAGGGGACCAGATAAAATACTTTGAGTTTGTCTTGAACAGAATTCTACACTCTTGAAGTATTTAGCGATTTTAAGAACATATTTTACAAAATAAACTAAAATTAAAATAAACAATTTGAATGCTAATGTTTGATCAGTAATTATTTACTCTTTCAGCAATTTCAGAATTCATTAAACTGTATAAATAGTATTCTAAAATATGCTGTTACAATTGAATACCATTGAAAACATCTGAAAATCACCCGAAAAGCATATATAAAGTATGAAAACATGTGTACACCAAGTATGAAACCATGTGCAGGAGATATGAAACTCGTTTTTCACGAAAATGATACCTTCATTAGGAAGTCGGGTTCCCTGTATCTCAAGTATATGCTTGTTTGATCTGCAAATCTTTATAGCAGCGAAATTGTTGCTGTACTTTTGTATTGTAGTATTCTTAAGACATTAAATTCTCTCAACATTTCTACAAAATTCTTTATTTCAAAATTAGTGCAAAAGATCAATGTTTCTCCAAGAAATGCTTAATCAAGTGGAAAATAAATATTCCAGTTAATTTTTATAAATAACAGTACTAATTTGATTTCATTCTTTCAGGAACTTATAGGCCAAAATAGCAATGATAGCTCAAGTGGAGGTATTAGTGGAGTGGGATCAGGCCCTCCTGGTACACCAAATCCCCAACAGGCGATGAGACCTACACCGTCACCCACCAGCTCATCAGGTTCAAGGTCTATGTCGCCAGCGGTTGGTATGTATTAAATTATTTTTTTTTCCCAGTGTGGAGCATAAACCTAAATTCATTCATTCTTACAGGCCAGCAGAGTCTTTCAATGCCGCCACGTCCATCAAGTAGTCAGCCTCAAACAGGAGCTACACAATTGCCACCAACAACAAGTGGCATGATTAGTAGCCATAGTTCATTAGTAAATGCGCAGCAACATCATCCGCAGCAACAGCAACATTTACAATCGGCACAGCATCAACAGCAACCATCAGATTCCTCATCAGGATCAACACAACGATCTCATAACTCAAGTTCTTCACAGCAACCGCCTGCGTCATTGTCGTCATCTCATCAACAGCAATCCGGTCCAACCAATAATAGTATGGCAGCACAAGGTAGTAATTATCAGTCAGCACCACCACCAATATCTCATATGCATGGGTACAAAATGGGGCCAAGTCCAGGGCAAGGCTCTGGGCCGAGTCCTCAAAGTATGCCTCCATATCCACCACCACAGTCACAACAGTATTCACAAGGTAATGGCACTCATTTGTCACCATACTAACATTATGTGTTTCTTTGTTTGTTTGTTTGTTTGTTTGTTTTGAGAACCTGGTTTTTACTGGGATGTTACAAAAAGATATTTGTTTTCAGGAAATTATCCACCTCGTCCACAATATCCGAGTAGTTATGGTCCTACACCGCCTGCTGGTCAACCACCGCCAGCGAATAGTATGACACCTAGTGGTCAATATTCGAACAGGCCATTGCCAAATCATGTTGGTGGTCCACATTCCCAGTTTCCTCCATATCAGCAAAGTTGGGCACCACCTTCTCCACAAACGCCAGCTGTGATGAGTAATCATGTTCAAAATAAGGGAACACCTCCGCCTTCACAAACAAATGTTGGCTCTCCGCGTCCCTTGAACTACCTGAAACAACATCTTCAACATAAAGGAGGCTATGTTGGTGCACCAAGTCCAACACCACCACAGGGTTATGGAAATGGACCAGGAATGCATTTACCAATGGGTCCTCCACATCATATGGGACCTCCACCTGGCCCAACAAGTATGGGCCCTCCAACATCTGCTCCTCAAAGTACACCTCCTATCCCGTCTGTTCCTGTTGGAGTAAATAATAGTTCAGACGGGAGCTCAACTCCAGATCACAATAGTGTATCTCAAGATAATGGCGTTAGCTCATCAGGGTCATCAACGACCAGCTCCCATCCAGTCACATCAGTTATAACAACGGGTCCTGATGGAACTCCTCTCGATGAGGCTAGCCAACAGAGTACGCTTTCAAATGCTTCGGCAGGTAGGGGAAATGAAATTTCTCCGCGTAGTTAAAATGAATATTATAATTCTTTTCTTTTTTAGCTTCCGGTGAAGATCCTCAATGTGTTACGCCTAAGTCAAGAAAAAACGAATCTTACAGTCAAAGTCACTTATTGCCACCTAATGCTTCACCCGGTGCTCATCCTCATGGCGATGATTTTGAAATGAATTCGCCGTCAACATGGCCACGGACAGCAGCTAGTCCTGTAAGTTGATCACTTATAAAGCGGATGAGGTTAATTACTTCATTGTTGTTGTTTCTTTTGTAGGTATTCAATAGTCATGTTCCTCAGGAATCGTATAGAGCTTCGTCTAAAGTAAATTTTTCGAAGGTAAGTGAAAAATTGAGATTCGGTATAAATTAGGGAACTCTCTTAAGTTTGACAAAATTTTTCGAACTGCATTTCTCTATTTGAAATAGCTCTTTTTATTTTTTTTTTGCTGCGAAAAGCACAAGAAAGAAACTTAAGAAGGAATATCATGCTTTTCCAATTATCTCTCTTTGTGATCTCTACTTGATTCAAGCTTACAGGATTTTTGAATTTCTCAAAATGATTGAAACACTTTTCTCTAAACACTTTAACTTTTTCGTATCATCAAAGAAAATTCTATGACATCATCAAGTTTTCAATGAAATTTTGAAACGCTATTTTTTACGTGTTGTTACATTTTGACGATAAAGTTTTCGCGGAAATCTACTTACAAATCGTAGATTACAGGTCAGAAATAATTGAACAGAACTGATTTACAAGAAAGTTACATGATTTGAAAAAGTGTTAACTAAGGAAGCCGGGAATATGAAATACTTGTAAGAAAGTATGAAGCAAGATGTAAATATTTCTAGATTTTGTTATTAGATTAGACTAGAGGTGGTGAGACAATTTAATTAAAGAAGTGAGCATCTTAAATATATCATGTAATTTCAAAAATCAAGCAGCACAAGCTGCAGACGGTATCAAATAAAACTATTTCGAAAACTTGTTGGATACTATTTTTATTTTTTGGATATTATTTTTATATTAGTATCTTAACTGTTTTAAAAACAACTGCTTACTAATATTCATCTATTTACAGAAATCTGATAGTTTATGTAAACTTTACGACATGGATGATAATCCGGAAAGGCGTGTATGGCTGGATAAACTGCTTCATTTCATGGAAGAGCGCAGAACACCGATAACAGCATGTCCAACAATATCGAAACAACCGCTAGATTTATATAGGTTATATTTATTGGTTAAAGAACGTGGAGGATTCGTCGAGGTATGCAAGGTGCCGTAGTAATTCCTTACTAACTTTTAGCTCCCAGCTATTAATACACAAATCTTATACTTGACTAAGTGCATGTACCGATCTGAGCGAGTATATTCACTTATAATTGCTCAAATCATGCTTTGTTACCTTGTAGTAAAAAGAGGGTATGTTTTGGGTAAGGTACTTACTTTAGTCACATTATAACATACTTTTCTAATGTAAATATTTAAAGAGAAAAAAACTAGGAAAAGTGTACATATTTCTGAATGAACTAACTTTATTTTCTTGATTTTATTAATTTTTAATTTTGAGTTTGCAGTTTTTTCTTTACTATATAACTTAGTGACTAAAATCTCAGTCCTCAGAAGGAACTTTGAAAGTGTTCGGGCAAGAATGGATGAGATCTGAAAATAATTGGCATCTAAATCTTGTAAATATTTTAACATTCGAAATTTTTAAGAGCGCATGCAGTAGGATATGACGGACATGCAAAATGTCTAAAATCTAAGAGGACTTTGAGGTTAATCAGTATCTAATCTTTTTTTTACTTCTGAGAACTTTTGTATAATATTTGAAACTGAGATTAAATAGAAATTATTTTTCCCTTTTTTTAACATCTGATGTATTTCTAACATTCTGTTCTCTTTTAGGTTACCAAGAGTAAGACATGGAAAGATATTGCAGGCTTACTAGGGATCGGAGCAAGCAGTAGTGCAGCATATACATTAAGGAAACATTATACAAAAAATTTACTGGCATTTGAATGCCATTTCGATAGGGGTGATATTGATCCTCTGCCAATAATTCAACAAGTTGAAGCTGGTTCTAAAAAGAAAGCAACTAAAGCAGCTTCAGTTCCTTCTCCAGGTACCATTTGTAAATTAGGCATTTAAAATGGATGTACTAATCTTATTTTATCTGTGGCTTTTATAGCTGGTTCTTCGAATTCTCAAGACTCATTTCCGCCAACAGGGTCAACAAGTACTTCAATGGATGGATATCCAGCGTATCCAAGTAATTATCCTGCAGCTACGCAACAAGAATATAGTACTCCGCCACAAATGCAAAGGCCACCATCACAAAGCAACGCACAGGCTCCACATACTCCACATACAGGTGAGTGAAGTTTTTGTTACTTTTATGTGTTGATATCTTGTAGTTTTTTGTTAATGGATTGTAGTAACAGCTCAATAACTATTTATAGCTATTTCTTTGCCTTAAAAATACCTTTTAAATGATAGTTAGATATGATTAACTTCTATAATGGATTTCGGCAGAAATATGGGAAATTATTTTTTGTTTCTAATGTCATCTTATAATTATAATTAACCTTAAAATGTTAGCCCTTTTTGGTCAATGCAGCCTACCATAGTAGCACAGAATATTTAAAATTGTTGAAAGACTGTGAGTCTTAGTGAAATCATGATTATGTTCGTAGGAGAAGAATTGCAATAATATTTGAAAAAATTCAAATTACTGAATTTTTATTTTGGACAGGCGCGTTGTGCTTCGAACTTAGATCAGGATCCATTGGAACAACTTCATACATATAGGAAATTGGTTTAGATTTGACAATTTATTATAGGCGGAAAAATACAGGAAATATAAAGATACGCTCCCAGGGAATAAAATTGCCTTCTGCAAATAAATTTAATCAAATCACTTTTTAAATTTGATCTGTAATGATTTAGGTTTTATCTGTTTTAGTTTCTCTTCGGTCAGCATTTACTCTTTGTGTCATTACCTCATCCCAAATTGAATTATATGCTTGTCAATTAGAAGTAAAATGACTATTTTCTATATTTTCACCAAGCTCTATGCAAAATAATTTAAAAATTCAATAAAGACATGAAATTATTTTATTTTATGCATTTTTAGTTGTATAAGTCTTTACGTGTATAAAATCCATTAGTTAATTGATTTTTATTAGGACCATATTTGAACTTTTATTCATATCATTAGTTTTAATGCTTCACTCCATTACTTAAAAACATTTTTTGCATGTTTATGACGATGCGATAATGTCGTTGTTACACAAATTTTGGAAATCTGAAATATTCTAAGAGAACTTTCTAAATGCCGGTCAACGGTGACAAAATGGCTATCACTTAAAAAGTAGTATTTTCGCAAAAATTTCGTTTTATTTTCGTGCACTAAAGAAAAATTAACATAGATATCAATACGATTGTAGGCTACTCCGAAAAGAGACAAATAAAAAAAATCAAGTGAATAGGTTTTCTGGTTCGTTCACAGTCAACTTACGCCAGCTGAAAAAATATGCTTCCGAGAACAATACAATACAATACAAAACCATGTGTCGATGTTGATCGTATCGAGTTAAATGCACTGGGTACATATTTTTCAAATCAGTAAATATGGGTTAAATACCTTGATTTATTGTAGAGATAGGAAAAATATTTCATACTAATCGAATTTGTGTTCGTTGTGTTTTGTGATACTTCACAACACAGAATATCTGTCGAATCGCCCTGGAAAAGGTGCAAGCGAAATTTTCTCGGCTATCAGCGATTCAGATGCAATCAAGTATTAATACTTCATTCATTTTACTATTGGCATCCATGCCAATAAATATTTTGGTAGAGACACTGTTATGTAGATTCGTTCTTCAGGCAGATGTGTTCAAATCTAATAAAGTATCGTTGGTTTGTTAGGTACCATAGTTAAATCAATTCTTCTGAGAAGTATTGTTTTTTTTTGCTAAGCCACCGGGATGTTTCACATTATGGAAATTGCTGAAGTATAACATACTGTGACAAGACATGAGCTTATCCAGTTATTTTAATAGTTTCTATTAAAATGAGCCACACTTTCACTGGAGTGAGTTTAGCATTTAGGTAGAAGGTGTAAAATATGTAGAATGTGTAGTAAAAATACATCGAAACTTGTAGCTGAATTTTAAACAACTAAACGCAAAAACAGAGACCTGAATTCTGATAGGACTTTTCTCGATATGATGTCATTTGTTGTTGTAATGAGACATAGTTGAACATTTTGATCTTGAAAGAGCTCTCGTTGAATACGTCAATGGCATAAAATGAGCATTAAAGTGGATCATGTTGCGGGTTACATTAATATAAACAAAAGAGGTATAGAGAGTAAAATTATGGATATTCCCAGTCAATTTTGTTTCTCATTGGGCTGATATAATATTGCTTATACTGTTATGGACTGCAGAACAATCCTTCTCTTGTAACATGCAGTACGCAATGAACAATTTTTTGTTTGATTATGCTGCTGCTAAAATGATTAAATCGGAATATATCAATCTAAACTAAATATGGTTTCCTTTAGGATACGTTCCACATTATAAGAATTTCGTGTTATAAGGGATCCAAAGAACAAACGGCTAAAACTAAAAAGGGTTTCTTAATATAACAAAATAGTGGGAATTTTATTTTATTCTAAAACAAGAGGAAATAAGCGGTTTGAGATTATATTTTTAAGGCTGAAGTGCTTGCTTGCTTATCTTTTAAAGATTTAAGAAATAATTTGAGACAGCGACATTATCGCAACTTCATTGTGTTATATATGCTTTAGTAGATAGTTTTTTTTTAAGTGCAATATTAAGCTGAATTTTCTATTCACTTCTCCTGCAAATAATCTATAAATATGCTTTCATTGCTTGCATATGCTAGAGACCAATAATTTTTTACTTTTATTTTTTCTCAAATGATTTTATATAAAAATTTCTGAGTGGTTAATAGAAAACAGCTAAGTAAGAGAAACAATAGTTTTCTTTTTCACAAAAAAAAACATCTAATTTCAACGATAAATTTTACGTTATTGTATATAGGAAATACACAACCATCAGTTGGGGACAATATTAGTGTGAGCAATCCGTTTGATGATCCTGTGGGCACATCACGTGGCCCATATCAGCCTGGTACCAATTATCCTCCTTCGGTATCGAGACCACCTCAAGGTACAAACAAGAAAAACATGATTTTTTCTCTTTACAAAAAAAAATCTTCCTAAAACAAAAAATTTCAATGTTTTTTATTATAAATTGCATGCTACATGTGCAGTCCGCCTTTTTCGTTTTACTTGTTACCATTTCTAATGTTCTGAATAATCTGGCGAGTACAATTTTAAATGGGAAATGGTTGGGTGGTGAGATTGATGATGATGGATATATCTATTAAAATTTTAAAAATGTTTTCTGGAGGGCTTAAAACAAAAAAATTTTCTTCAATGTCGTAAAATGAGAATAAAATTGAAATTTGAATTCTCTGTCTGTTTTTGAACTTTGCAATTTTTTATATTTTCAAATTAATGTGTGTTCACATGTGGTAAAATTGGCAGCATTGGTAATTTCGTTGTCTTCTCTATGGAACCATTACGGTTCCTGGGTACCGGCGTTTGGAGTGCGTTTTCTCTGCCTCGAAATGGTTAAGAGTTAGGATACATCATGAAGAGCAACCAAGCACTTTGGGGGCAAAGGTGACCCAGTTCGATGTTCAAAGTTCTTTTATACTTTAAATAGACAGTCAAAGTTAAAAACGAGTGTAAAAAGGAATTCGATTTTGAAAGTACCACGTTATCTTTGGATTTTCCAAAAAATTGTAAATGTCTGATTCTTGTATCCATTTGGAACAGAGAAATTTCCGAAACCCTTTCATTTGTTGTGGTGGTAAAGCAAAAACAAAAATAAGGAATTTGGAAATTTCTGAGCTCTGAGCGGATACAGCGAAAACGCTGAATATATCAGGTAAAAGGTTGATGTAGCACCAAACAACACAAACTCAATCGTTGGAATGTTGTATAGCAGAACAATCTACAACAGTCTTTTCGTTTTCTTATTAAAATAATGATTTCTAACAATTCTCAGATATGAAATTTTTCGTTGCATTGTTTTCCAAAAAATATATAATCCTTTACCTATCCAATAATCCAGCGATTATTATTATTATTATGAATCGCGAAATCTGAAATGTTTTATTTACTTTTACTTCAGTTGTAATTTGTTAGTTTTCTACTTTGTGGGTAGAGTCGAAAATCTGATTTAATTGAAGGAATTTTAGATATTTTTGATGGTAGGATAAAAGGTGAAAAAATAGTACGGGCGACGTGCCAGAGTTTTCTTGATTTCCTAATATTATTTCGCTGAGTTCCTCAATATCTTGTCAAAAACTTCTCTTTTTCGAAATATGACCTCCTGAGCACTATATCTCAATTGTAAAGTAAATTTATTTAAATGCACTGTTATTATTTGCGTGCTTTTCCATTTCAATCACGATTGCATTTAATCATTTTGTCGTGCATGCTGTTCAGAAAAAAATATTATGAAGAATTTAGCTTGTGTAAATTTTATATTTTTGTAAGTGTGCATGCGCCGTCATTTTTTTCTATGATAAATTCTTAAGAGATCAGTTTTAATATATAGTTTTCTATAAAATCTTTAAATTTTTTACAGGGACACCATACCAAGGTCAATCTAGTTACAATCAGTTTGGAGGGACTGATCAGTACAGTACGTCAGCACCGCCTGGTCAATACTCTCAGACACAAAGTCAATTTCCTCCTCCAAATCGAACAATGTACCCACCATATGCCCCAGAGGGTGAATCGTAAGTTTTAAAATATATTTGGCAGGGACATTATTAATTATAAAAATGTCCCACCATTTTTTTTTTTTCCATAGTAGCGTACCAGCAACATCTAGTTCATATGCACCATATGCTCCATCATCTCGACCGTACAGTCAACCTCCCACTGCTGCAGCTACACAACCACAAACATCAACTCCAGCACCTGCACCTCAAGGTACACCGGGTGCATATCCTCCTCCACCTCCACAACAGGATTATTACAGACCAACAGAGCAAGTAAGTATATATTTTTATTTTTCTCTGCACTTTTACACTTTTTCTTCGGATAACGTTTAGTGTGCTAAGTAAGTACAAAAGCAAGGGAACTTGTAGTTTAAGATCGTTTTTTTCTTTCGTTGTTATTATGCAGATATTTAAAAATAACTCGTCGAATCCCGTTAGTATGAGTTCGCAACTAGCGCGACAACTTGTAGCCCCAATGTCTCCTGCTAAAACGCCTTATCAGCACAATGTATGTGTAAATTATGTTCTTAACTAAAATTGGTTGACTAACTATTCGGCACTAACCTACGCAAAACTCTCTACAAAAAAAAAAAGAAAAAAAATTGGTGGTAGTGGGTGGATAATTATTATTTTAGAAATATGATTAACCCTAGCGTCTACAGTACATAACAAACTAGTTGTTGTACGGATTAAGTGTAGCTGTATTTTCATTTATTTTGTATATGGCATGTGTTATTATGCAGATATAGGTAAGGATTAAAGAATAAATAGGAATGAAAATTATGAAATTTTTATGTAGAATTTACAGGTAGAAGGTACAGCTGTACCCATCTGTAGACACTAGGGTTAAAGCAATTCTACACATTGAGTTAAAAGGCGAAACCTGATTTGATTAGATTAGTTTAGGAAAGCTTTACTGACAAACACCAGCCGAAATTATAATTCGTCTTAATAGGTAGTTCCATGTTGTGCTGCTGAACCGGTAATTGAGAGATTTCTGGTATTACGCTGAACTCCAAGCAGTGGTCAAAATGCCTTCGTTGTCAGAGAGATTTTTAAATGCCGGCTAACGGTGGCCAGGGCACGGCAGTCAACGTATATAAAAAGCAAAGGCTTTCAAAAACTCAATTGAAAGCTTCCTTGGCTTTTATAACGTTTTTTGCGGTGCACATTCAAATGCATAATTCTTTTTTATACCAATTATGGCAGTTAAGGTGTTAAACTTATTCTCGGATCTGCAAAATATTTTTCCGACTGAGCCAACCCCCATCTTTTCGGGTGTCTGGGAGAGCCCTTTTTGGATCTACGCCTGCTACTTTCATATTTGCTTCACACATTCCACTTTTTGTTTTCTTGCTATACAACTTCCTGGTTTCTGCATCGTAGATATGTTGCACAACTAGAATTATATGCTTGTCCTATATCCATCAAGTCGCAAAATGTATTAATTCCACTTTTCTGCTAATAATCTCATAATGAACACAATCTGTTGATAGTTTTCATACTATTACCTATAAAGGGGCTTGGATTTATTTCGTGGTGAGCAATCTTGCACAAAACAATCACTTTGAATCCCAGACCAAGAGTACTACTTTATTCAAAATTTACTTTAAGTGAATCAATTGTATTCTGAATTCCGACGGAATCAATTTCGAACGGAATTGTAATTCTTTTTAAATTAAATTGAGTTTGAAATCTGATTCCGTGGGAATTGAGAGAATAACACCATTTATCTTTTCTCTATTAGTAGTCATTAATTTTTTTAAAGGGTAGCAATTTGTTTTATTTTATCGCCTTTGTATACGTATTGGTTTCCACTATTACTTGGACTCGATACATGACCTTCTCCCCCTTAAAAAAAATTTAAAGTAAATGCCTATATAACAGTATTTGAGATTATAATTTTAGCTCAGAGAATTGTAAAGTAGGAAAGTAGCTCTCGGCATGTTTTGTATGTTTTGCTATATTCTTCCGGCTGATCAGGAATATCATTTCTAAAATGTGTCAGAATTGCTCTTTGCGACAAGATAAAAATCCTTTTGTAATTTGGTATTAGGTAATTTTGCACAAAATTAACAGCAGCTCTCTCTCTCTGGTTTAGGCAACTAAAACTCATTTGTAAGTAGCCATTTTTGCACCACTTTTCTAATAAAATTAATGGCCGGAAATCACTTTAGATGGAAAGTTAATTATTCTCTTAATTATTATTTCAATGTATTCGTCGTTGTAATTAATAACGGTTTTGTTAATATTTTAGACTCCACAACCTCGAAGGCATCCAGACTTCGCAAAAGAGTCTCAACCATACACTGGATATGGACAGCGACCACAAGTATATGGTAAGTCCCCGCCTCTTTTTTATGATCCTTAATAGAACTTAGTACACGAGCCAAATTCTGGTTGCAGGAGGTTGGCAAAATAGTTCTGGTCAATATAGAGCCCAGTATCCCACACAGACTGGTGCGCAACAATGGCCTAGTGGTACACGGCCGCCAGTTCCTCCTGCACCAACGCAGCCAACAAATCAGTGGGATCAACATAGGTATCCTGCTCAAGCTCAACAGCAGTATCAGCCTACTCAGCAACAATGGGGTAATATGAGTGCACCAAGTGCGACAACCTCGACATCGGCTTTGCGACCTCCTCCGCAACGTAGCAGTGGGAAGCCATTTACCATGCCTCCGCCACAGACATCGAACAAAACAGTGCAACAACAACCGCCCCAGTCCATTTTTGGGCCAGTCGGTCAAGCACCGAAGCGGGACATTGTTTTCCCGCCAGACAGTGTTGAAGCAACTACTCCGGTGTTGTACAGGCGGAAGAGGTACACAAAAGGTGATGTATGTCCAATTGATCCGTGGCGGATTTTCATGGCTCTGCGGTCTGGGTTGTTAGCAGAGAGTACGTGGGCTTTGGATATCTTAAACATATTGCTGTTCGATGATGCCGCGGTCCATTACTTTGGATTACAGCACTTGCCGGGTTTGCTGAATTTGCTGCTGGAACATTTCCAGAAAAATTTGGCAGATATGTTTGAGTCGAACCCTGAAAAGAAGCATGCGTACGGGTGGAGTTGTCAAGAGGACGATGGCGAACATGCCGACGAAGTGGATCTTGGGCAAGTTACCAGTACGCCAAATCCAGAGGAGCGTGTGTTTCTACTTTCCTCAACGCCTAACTACACGATGGTATCCAGAAAGGGGGTTCCGGTGCGAATACAAAACGCTGAAGAGGACATCTTTGTGTCGGAATTACCTAAAAAATGGGACTACGACTCAAACAAGAACTACCAACTGAGTGCTCCGGTGGGAAGTGATCCATGGACATACGGCCACCTAGAACCTCATCCGCACGATGGCATCATTGATGTGTTCAAAGCAGAAATCGTTGACATTCCGTTCGCTAGGTACATAAAGAGTGATAAGAAAGACAAGATGGAGGGCAATCTGGACGAGGACGAGGTGGAGGGAGATGAGAACTACTGCGATTTGAGGAGAGGGAAGGAGCGCAGCTTTTTCGCAAACTGCAAAAACAAGCGGCGATTAAATTCCAAAAACGGTTGGACTGAGGCAAATAAAAGAGCAAAACTGAAAGAATGCCTGTACGAAAGCCGAAAACTAGTAATTAAGGAGGAAGCGTGTGACAGTGATGACAGAATCATTAAGAAGGAGCCCATGGATAGCGATTGCAGAGAGGTGGACATGGAGATTGAACAGCCGCGCATTTTCAATGGCCCTCAGCATGAGGATTCTGAGGATAAACTTTCATTAGATAAGCAGCCACTCGACCGTGATAGTAATGTTAAGAAAGAAATAAAGAAAGAAGGGCGTTCCGAGGCTCGTTTCGATCCGAAAGAAACTGTTCGAGATCCTTCTCAAATACTCAAGCGGCGACGGATGAGTGAGTACGAGGACGAGTGCTATACGCGAGATGAAGCCAGTTTGTATTTAGTCAATGAATCACACGACACCTTGGCTCGGCGTTGCATTTGTCTGTCGAATATTTTCAGAAATTTGACATTTGTGCCCGGTAATGAAACTGTTTTAGCAAAGTCGCCCACGTTCCTCGCCATTCTGGGCAAGCTTCTACTGCTAAACCACGAGCATCTTGTGCGGACACAAAAGACGAGGAATTATGATCGTGAGGAGGACACGGATTTCGCAGACTCGTGTAGCTCACTGCAGGGTGAGAGTGAATGGTGGTGGGACTATTTGATACAAATTCGTGAAAATATGCTGGTAGCTATAGCTAATATTGCTGGGCACCTGGAGCTGTCCCGATATGAAGAGATAATCACGCGGCCAGTATTGGATGGACTGCTGCATTGGGCTGTTTGTCCCTCCGCACACGGCCAGGACCCATTCCCGTCGTGCGGCCCGAACACGTCTCTATCGCCACAACGCTTAGCTTTGGAAGCTTTATGCAAATTGTGTGTCACAGATGCTAATGTAGATTTAGTCATTGCTACACCACCTTTCTCACGCTTAGAAAAATTATGCTCTGTACTAACACGGCACTTGTGCCGGAACGAGGATCAAGTGTTACGGGAATTCTCAGTGAATCTGTTGCACTATCTGGCGGCGGCCGACAGTGCTATGTCCAGGACAGTGGCGCTGCAGAGCCCTTGCATCTCCTATCTCGTTGCCTTCATCGAGCAAGCTGAGCAGACAGCGCTCGGAGTTGCCAACCAGCACGGAATCAACTATTTGAGAGAAAATCCCGACTCGATGGGAACCAGTTTGGACATGCTCCGTCGTGCAGCCGGAACACTTCTCCATCTCTCCAAGCACCCCGATAACAGGCCCCTGTTCATGCAGCAGGAGCAACGCCTCTTGGGCCTAGTCATGAGTCATATTCTGGATCAGCAGGTAGCCCTAATTATCTCGAGGGTTCTGTTCCAAATCTCCCGGAGCGTCGGGTCCCCGAATTCATCAGAATACAAATCGCAACAGAAACGATTCAACAAAAAGACTGCAGACAACAACCAGATATTGACGACATTACAATCCGACGAGAGCAACAACGTGATCGCACCCCAATCACTGACACTGGCGGCACAACTGAAGTTGGACAGCGGTGCTAGCGCGAACTGCAGCTCAAACAGCAGCAGCTACACGAGCAGCAGCAACAGCAGCAACAACAGTACCAGCAGTAAGAGCGGTGACTCTTCAAGCATACAAACAAACTTAAACTTTGGTAGCAGTAGTATCAACAGCAGCAGCGGCGGCAGTGGTAGCAATAAGAGCAGCAACATTAGTACAACAGTTATAACAAATAGTAATAGTAGTTCGACGACTCCCACGACGGCTGCCGTTGCGTAGTGGACAAACGTAAATTAGATTTCATCTTAACAGATATTTCAAAGCGAAACTTTTAAGTGTAAATTTATTCGTGTAGATTAGCGTGCGAGGGATGGATGAGGGTATGCTGTGATGCATGTAAGTTCTCGTGTTTTTATAGGTATTTTTTGAGTGGCTGTTGTACTGTCATCCTTTAAAGGAAGCAAAGCAATCTGTGAGGGTAGTAGAGGGGCAGGGGCTCAGTGCTGGCAAGGCACCCGCCCCCCAAAGCGCACCGAAATCTGGGTCGCGAGCTAACAGAGAAGACAGGCGATTCGCGCTGAATCCTTCTTTCTAAGGTCCTTTTCACCGTCGTAATACACATATACAAAAACTCGGAACGAAAACCGAAATCGAAACCGAAACAAGCTTGATTTGGCCGTCGTTGCGTTGTGTACAGATTCTCCCGACAGAGACATTTCTAGTTGTTAAGAAAATCACATTCATCTTGACCCTACTGCCAAAGTCCTTTGGTAACTTCTACGATATATATATATATATATTTTTTTTGCTGTGTGATGAGAATAAAACATTGTTGCACCTGGAACAAGAGCCCTTTTTCTTCTTCCCCTCCTAGAGTTTGGACATTCTTTTAGGTTCCTTTTTTACATGTTCTCAGACAAAGTGAAAAGTTTTATGTTCTTTAAGCGGAGGGCGAAGAAGAGGGGCCGGGCCAGACACGCAAACATATACAGTTAGGCAGATAAAGCGTAAACAGGTGAGGCCGGTTCCAACTTGCGGGATGTTATTATTATTGTAAAAAGGATGACACTATTATTATCTAATTTCACTTAATTAGCCGTAAGATGAGAAAAATATTGTCGTTTCGAATAGTTTCAAAGTAGAGTATGCGTGACCGTTTTTTATAAATATATATAAATATAAATATTATAATTTAGCGATAATGGTGATGATATACGTTTTGATAAAATCATAAGTGAACATGAGTATTAGGTGTTAAAATTGTAATCTATTTGATTTTTTTAAGTTTTATAATTTCCTCTTCTTAAGTAAAAGCAAAAAAAAAGTTGATAACGATCATGTTGATGACGATATGATGGTGATGAGATAAAAAAAACTGAAATCGAGAAAAAATATAAACAAAGGAGCAGGAGTTTTAGTTGTAATGTGAAGAAAAGGAGTAGATTTACATTTTTGAGAATCAAACACACAAGAAAAGAAAGTAAGGAGTATAAAAGAATAGTTGAAGAGAAATACGAGGACGCGACGAGCAGCGGTGAAAATATTGAAAACAAAAAGAAAAAAACACAACAAAACTATGTTAAAAAATACAACTGATATGTAGAGACGACGACGATGATAATGATGATGATGATGATGATAAGTAGTAATTAAATGGTGGATATTAACTAAAATAATTCAGAATAATTATAATTGTAATAATATATATACAAAATATATAAATTATGTAAAAAATGGTAACATTAAAATCATATTTAAGAGTAAATAAATGATTTAAAAATTGAGAAATGCTTCTGTGTTATGTTATGATCATAATCACTTGGCCGGCAAAAGTCATAACCTCCGAAGTCCGGAAAAAACTTCACTAAGCATAGCACTAATATTTTCATTGCACTTCATATCCCCTCCATAATAACCACACCATTAAAATGTAAGGGCTGTGAAGGAGACCACTGCAGAAAGCAATGTGTACTGAGATTTAGATGGATTCAGCAGCAATCCATTAGAATTAGGCCAATCACATATTCTCTCTGTCAATACGGTTTTCAAGAAGCCCTACGTGTCTGCTAAGGAATATCTGGACATTGTCGGTATACAAAAGGCATCCTAACATCTGTGACGGTTATTTATGAATGTACTGAAAAGCAAGGGGCACAGGATTGAACCTTGAGGGACACCTTTAGACAATTTCAGCGCGTTGAATATCTACCAATCCTAACAACCTGTGATCTGTCTTCAAGAAAATGCCTCAAGAAAGAAATTGCTGATGAATTAAAACGCAAATAGGTGGACAATTCGCTCAGCAGAATGTTTCCAATTGCTGGGGGAAAACTAGAGAAAGTCAACCATGAATTGGTAATATGAAGAACAATATATCATATAACATAAATATATTCAATTTCAGATTCGCATTGTAATGGATACGGCTTCGCATGAAGTAATCTAATAAGAATAGATAGATAATGGACAAGAAGGTAAAATCACTTATTGGGAGCTGGGAATTCGATCCGGGCAGGATATAAACAAAAATGTACGTAGATTTATTTATTATGATTTTATATTTTCCTCGCCATTTTGCAAGATAACATTCTTCTTAAAGTCGTTACAATTCATCGGTTGCATTTCTTCACCATCGCTGGCATCATCCTTCTCTGTTTGCACCTTATAGGGTTTGGGACCAATTGTGCTTAGTATCACGGGCAAAAGTACAATCCCATGAAACAAGCCGAACAGAATCACCAAGAAAAATATCTAAAATGGAAAATTTCAAATCCACTCCTTTCTCGAAAACTTTCTTAAATTACTTTAAAGAACGACTGGAATGTGTAAGCCTCCGATCTGGAAAGCAATAAAAGTGACAGCAATGTAGAGCCCCCTCCATAGAGAACAGCAGCTCCAATATGTAAAACTGCATCCAACATTCTTTTGTTTCTGTCTCCATCCGACATTAGGAGGAAATTGTGTCCAATGTGAGCAGCATAATCCACACACAGGCCAATGGCTAGCTGCAGGCCGATACAGGAAACCAAGTCAATAGTTAAACCCCACAGTTGCATAAATCCACAAACATTCACCTGCACAATTTGGAAATGTGAATCGGTTGATAAGTTAGGAATATTTAAAATGAACTCACCAAGGTAAGAAGGACGCAAATGAAAATCCAGAAACAAACCTGGACATCTATTATCACTATGATTGTGCACAGCATTACGCACACCATTGCCAGACTCACGTTCCTCAGGACTTCCGTGTCAATTATCTGCGGAAGAGACAACGGGGCTCAGGTCGAGTTTCCCATAAATGGGGTGCGTGCTCAACTTACTTCGTCGGTTATCCAATTTGCGTATGCTGGGGCCCAGGGTGCCGCAAATTTGTCTCCACTCGAGAAGTTTTGCTTATGAATCATCTGGTCGAGTGCGTGCATTGCTGGGACGTAGGTGTCACGATGATAGAATTTTTTGAAACGGAAATGTATCCATGACACCTTAAAAAAAAAAACAAAGTCGAAATGACAATATTCTGTTTCATACGAGTTTTCATAGAGGAACTTACAGTCACATTTGCTGTCGGCTCTCCACATTTCAACGGGCTATCAAATCGAAAATTTGCTTGGTACTTGCCACCGTTGGGACTGTACAAGAACTTTGATAAGAAATGGCGCCACTCGTAGTCTGTTAAAGTTTCGTTGAAAAGATCTGAAATAGCAAAGTCTGCAATAGTTGACTTGTCATGTTTTCCTAAGAAATTTTATATGATCCGGTGATTCACATCAGCAGGCTGAACGTGTTAAATGGAAGAAGAATCTATTTCCCAACAATTCTAGGAGAAGATCCATACCTTTATAGTAATATTTCTTCGTGAATTCAAAAAATGGCTTCACCCAGGAATCTACGTGGTAGAAATACTGATCGTTGCGTTCAATTTCATTGACTAGTTGTGCGATTCGAGGTAGGCTCTCAGTGTAATTCAATCTTCCCATGAATATCGTTCCTTCGGACCCTGCAACAGGCAGTACGAAATACAAATCAGTTTCCTGATTACAGGTGACTCACCTGATTCTGGGAAATAAATTCGAATATTTGAAATGAATTTGTGCAAATATGTGCGTTCGGGAATGAACCAGGTGGGATCAAACTTTTGTTCCAATTTGAATATATTAACAGTGCTTAGAGCGGTTAAACCTATCACAGTCATGAGGACAATTGCCTAAAAAAACAACAGCGTTTGTACGTTCCTTTGAACACCTCTCTAAATCCTACCTTTCCAGGCTTTGTTAAAATAAACTTTGAGTAAATTTTATCTAAAGATTTGTGCATTAAGTTCAGCTCACAACAAGGTGTCACTTCCTCTTTGTGCACTATACACGGCAGGAAAGTGTTTCGATTCGCTTGAATCCTTCGTTCATCAATAGCAAAAATTGCTACAAAAAATGTCACAGCAAAAAAGTATGTCATAAAAACACCAACAGCAGCATAAAGACAAAACGATTGCAAAGATGGAATAACCTGTAATTAGAAGTTGTTTCCACTCGAATATGAAAATTTACAGGAGAGAATTTTACGGTCAGCGAACCAACAAGGAATGCTATGATATCCGTGAAAGATGTTACAGTGATGGAGGCGCCAGCGTGTTTCAGCATCAAACCAATTCGTTCCTCTATGGACAGTTTGTCGTTCTTCACTCTCCTCCAGCAGGCCATCATTACAAACAAATCATCAACTCCAAGTCCCATCAAAAGAAATGGCATGGACGTGTGAACAGGTCCATAAGGGATTCCGAAAGCAGCGCATATTCCACATGTGCAGACAAACGAAAACAAAATCGATAGCAATCCTACACTCCCAAGAGTGATCTGAAATTAAAATAGAAGACCGTCAATGTGTGGCTGGCATTGTGGATGTCGTTCGTTACTCTCAGCTCAGTGAAACTGAATTTGGACAGCACAAGTTGGATGTAGATGAACATTAGGGTTATACCCAGGCCCAATTTGTTTGTCTCTTGGAACATTGTGGTGTAACTTATGTCCCCAAAACTACAAAACTTACTTGTTTACTTAAGTGGACTCATAACGGTGGTTACTACTTAGTGATTTACCTTTTAGCCGCTGAGTAGTAGAAGCTTGTGTCGTTGTCGCCCAATTCATTTTGGAGATATTCCAAATTTTCCAGGTATGCGTCCTCCCATGCAGACGTCTCTGGAGTTATCTGGAAGAAGAGAATGAAAAAAATAGCTCGAATACCTAAGGATGTTACAGCCTCCATATTAGTGCCTTAGATTACAACCCCCGTTTTCGTCTCTGGAAATTTCGTACATACCCAGGTCTCTGTTCCGGCTAGATTCCCAATTTTTTTGTCTTTCGCTTCCGTAAAATTGAGGTAGAGGAACCACTTGCTTATAACAGCACGGGCAGCTATGATATCTCCATTTACATCCCTCTCCACTTGTCCCAACAATTCTGTGTAGTCCGTCTTATGTCCAGTTACTGGACTTATTGTCACGTTCTTCAGCGTATTTATAACTTCTGCTAGCGTCAAATTTCTTATTCTATCAACATCGTATTTCCACAATTCGAGGATGTTTTTCTCATAGCATCCCCATGGTAGGCTATTAATGAATTTACAATATACCGCAGGACTCAAGTCCACGCTGGGATTGAATTCTCGGATGGGCTTTGCTTTCAAATTTTCAGCCTCCTCAAACAGATCACTGAACACGTCACCATCAAAATTCAGGGCACGTAGATTTCGACGTTTCCGATTAGCTGTTAGTTCTGCGGCTCCTGTAATAAACGGAACTCTTTAATCTTTTATTGATTTCCAATTAAATCGATTTCATGTTATGTAACTCACTTTAAACATATGTCGTCCCACTTGACTACAGAACCATTTTTCAATTCGCCCCTGGATTCTATAACAGTCCAGTGAATTTTTGCCAACTAAGAGATTTTAGTATTGTAGTAAATTTCTGGTAATTCGAAATACAGAGCAAACCTTTTCCAGTACTTTTGGTTCTAAGACATTTGGACTAACCGTTAAGACACTTTGGACACGGAACCCGAAGTCAATCCGATCGATTATCCATTTTGTTGTGCGTAGAAATTCTGAATCTAAAAAAAGAGCGGAATAAAAATATTTTCTAAAGTGAAAAATCTATCATTTAGGTTCTTGGAGTGTTTTTCGTTTGCTTCCGTACTATTTTGCTAATTACAAATGGTTTAACCTTTTTGTTATTCATATATCTTGCATGCTTGTCGGGGAACGCGATCTTAATACATTTCTTTGAACGGTGGAGTGTGTAGTCGCAAAGAAAAGATTTTAACATACCTACCTTTTGGAATCCAGAGTTCTAGCGGATTGGTCTCTATTTCAAATCGAATAAATCCTATACTGCACATTCCAACAACTAAAATGGACACGATTACAGTATTCCATGAGTGCGAAGCTATTAATGCTCCCAATCTGAAAATAAAAATAACATAATTACTTTCCGTGTATGATCTGAGATGATAGATAACAAGTTCTTATTTTATTTTGCTTTTATTTTAGTTGGTTGCTGGTCGTCGATTGTTTTCCATACGTAAAAAAAAACACATGCAAGTTGTGCGAGAAATTTCAAAAAATATTTGTTCAAACAATATTGAAGTGAGGAGATCCTGGAGGGAAGTAATCGAGAACCTATCTGGCTCCCTGATGCTTTGAAAGTCAAGAAATGGCTGTCGACCGAACATATACGAGTGGTTTTGGCTCCCTGGAAAATACAAGAGAGGCACACATAACTACATCAGCAATGAATAATGGACACCAAGAACGATGACCCATATGGAGCTAATGTATGTCCCTATTCTAGTTTTTTTTTCTAAAGTATGCATGCACGAATCCCTGGAGGTTAATAAAATGTGGGATCACAACAGTTTCTCGAACAGCAGAATAGTCATTGGGTAATTGAGGCTGTGGGGGCAAGAGCGGTCTGGAGTGTTAGACTACTCTTGTTCTCACAGTCTCAATTGATGGCTTGAAGACTACTTGATGTTGCGAAACGGATAAAATTTATTCCAGCCCAAAATGTCCATTTGGCAAGTAGTGGAATTGATATCTAATATCGAATCAGTGATTAGATGCTCATAACGCTAAGGTTTCTAATCAGCAGAATCGTTAAATTGGAGACAGTAATTGTACGTTATTACCTTTATCCATGAGTCTAGTTAATTAAAGTAAAACACAGAATGGCATCACACAAACATCAATAATTACACATATACTCACTTCCTGATTGGATTAATTGAATATTAATAATGCATTCCAGAGATGGAATAAACTTATTATAATCGTCATAGACTTTAATTATAGTACAAAGAATAGTAATAGATATTCCATACGAGGCAGGTTCCAGTCAGATAAACACAAATCATTATTGGACTTTGTTATTGGCAGTATTTTGCCGCAATACAGATTGATAAAAATGCAATAAAAAAGCAAATGTTTCAATATTTTCTGTTTAATTGGAAATGCGAGAAGATAAAATGTTACAAAGCCTTTAATAGGCCATTGTAAACCACTCCAGAAAATCGTGCACTCATAACAGCTCATGTTAATATAATCAGTAAAATGGATTGAATAACGCAGCGAACAACGAGGGAAATTTGTATGGCTGCAAAAGTATTTTGAAATTCCTCACGAAAAATAGATAAACGCATCAGACAACGTGTGAGACGGAACAAAAACAAATATTCTTAAAATTTAGAAATTCTTGAAATATTTTTATATAAGACAATCGCTATCCATCATTTTTGTGGAGTGTGCTCCCTAAATACCCACAATTTAGCTGCTGGTTCAGTATGTGCTAGGCCAAAAGGCCACAAAAGCTTTATTTTGTGTTTTATACGCGCATTCAGTGCTTAGGTACAGTGCATCAGGTATTCAACCGGTGACCGGCTCATTAACTGATGTACAATAGAAGAACCTCCAAGGGAAGCTGCCCGCATTCCTGAAACCCGTGCCTACATACAAAATATTGCTGTAGTCGAGAGGTAAGAGAAATTTTCTATAGAGTTTTACATTCTATTTCCATCGAATTCCAGGTCAAGCAGAAAGAGATTGATTGCGTTGCAGAATGCAGGTTCCCAGAGAGCACCGAAAATCTAATTACAAGTATGTATTATAATAGCTTTTCTATCGTTTTATCTAAAAAACAAAAAAAAAAAACTCCGCTGACCGCAAACTATTACAATGCGAAATTACTTGACCCAAAGTTGTTGGACATTGTCCCTCCCCCCAGAAAAAAATCTAAGCAAGCGTAATACCAATGTTATGTAACATGAAACCCCCTTCGTCATCAATAAAAATTATTCTTAAACAATTAAAATTCCACACTTGTGTATTTCTGTTCAGACTATGAGTGGAAAATTCATAAGAAATCACCAGAATTAAGTTGTCGAAGCATTTTTTTATTCACGCAACTGAGATTATAAATAAAATCTAGTAAAATTAGAATAACTACGTTAATACTAACATAAATAATCAGCAGACGAGACTGTTTCGATTTCATGCAGTTAATTAGTCACCCCACACTGACTCTGCCTAATGATCGTAAAATCAGCCTGACTTCAGATCAATTTTGCACTTGACCGAAATTACATTACGCGTCACGCGATTGTAAAACTAATTTATCGCAATGAGTTAAAACTTTTCAGATTGTTTACTTTTCACAAATAAATCACATTTTTATGCAATCAAATTACGAAATAGAAATGCAATCGTATCTGCTTCGATCAATTAGTGATTACAGATTCATTACGATCGTCCCCAAGTCTCATCAATGTGGATCATCGGGTTCAGTGGACCGATGCAATGAGTCACTCGGTTCAAGATCAGTATAATATCGTGAAGATATGCAGCTATAAAACGCTGGACAATTAATTACGATCTGTCTGGCATTAATTCATCATCCCTTAGAGAGGGCTTCAAGAACTAAATTGAACGTTCATTGACTTTGACCTCTTAACAATTTCTCATTAGGAGAAATTCTGCGATGGTTAAACTAATGAAGCAGCAGTGAGTGGATCGTCTCTCATTGAAATTATTTTAAAATCTTTGAATATCTGAGAAGAAGTCAAGGAATGTAACAGAGTTTTTGAATTTTTTTTCCTCATCAAAGCATCTGCAAACCAAAAAAAGTCCCTAAGACAGAAAGGGTCCAATTTCCTAGTCGTAACTAACTCTAGTCAGCGTTTGAATCGGACGGTTTCCTTTACTCAAGTTCTTTTTCGTGATTTATTCCTTTTATAGAACATTTTTCCTTTTTTATTTTTTGCGAACTTTTCTTACGGTGATTAAAGGGATTTTTGGTTTCTTTGAATCAAGAAGCAAAGCCAAATCTCGTCAATTTATAAAATATTTCCTATTACACTTCTTTACTTTTAAATCCAGATCTAGTATAAGCTTCTGAAATTTTCCAGAACAGGGGTTTATGGTGTCTAAAAATGAATGTTTTGAAATCAATTTGCTCCAATCTAAGATGAACTTTCTCAATCTCTAAATTGAAATTAGTATTATCTACTCGAAATTGCAATTAAATCGCTTGTTTATTATTGCGAGAACTTAAAACGAAGAGACAAATGCAATCGCATGCATACCATACCCGTTTCAGGGTGGTTTCAGGATATAAACAGAAAATGTTATCTAAAAGCGAATTATCTAATCCAAGGAGGAAACAGAAACTCCAAATCCACAGGACAAGTTAGAATAAATTCTCAAGTACAGTCTTGGTGATTTTGTAAATCAATATCCTCTTTTTTTACCGCTGAGCCCAGTGAGTTTAAAGAGCACCCAGCCCAAGATGGATAATCGACATGGAACAATATACTGAGCTGAGCTCTATATGTGTCGAGTTCGATTTCTGTTGTGACAGAAAATTCTCTTATGATTCCCCTGGGTGATAAAGTCTCTGCTGAATGCGAGTGAAAGCACCCAAGCAATTTCATTCCATGATAGAATGATGGATCCATCTATATGACCTCAGCTTTATTGTAAGAATCTTTGCTAGGTTTAACTTAATAACAACAGGAAAGATTGTTAGCGTTTGGGAATGTTATAACGTGGTAATAGGACCTTTTAAATGATAAATCTAAGTACCTCACTTAAGCCCTTTGTAACAAGTAAATTCAATTTCCTTGGGAAAATTCTTCTTAGTTAATTTTGAATGGATTTGTTCTTTCTCTGGAACAAAAGCAAATCTGCTACAAATTTTGATTTTAAATCCCATCTCCAGGTTAAAAATCAAGTTTTCCCCACAGGCGAAATGAAGTACCCACTTGTGTCGTAATTTTACTGATGCTGCGATCTCTTTTGAATTTTTTTTTTAAGATGGTAAGATTCAGTTAACAACATGCTGAGCTGACCAACTCTGAATAGGACGTAGTTTCGGACCTTGAAGAACTAAAGGCACAGCCAATTTAGAGAATGAAGACAGAGAGAACACGAAGTATCCCTGTAATTGCAAATGTAAAAATTTAATTAAAACACAACTGGTTGTAGTTCCCACGCGTTAAAACCCATTCAAGACAACAACAAACCAGT
Organism: Dasypogon diadema; assembly: GCA_006980735.1. NCBI lineage: Eukaryota > Metazoa > Arthropoda > Insecta > Diptera > Asilidae > Dasypogon > Dasypogon diadema. The sequence continues at coordinate 2,232 of QYTT01089796.1, read as the reverse complement.
TATCGGTCGGATTTTATGTCAGAGCCCAATGTAAATATTGTCTGTACCAATTCACAAGGAAATCTCCTCTTTTTTAGTAAAACTTTCGTGGAAGAAGACCGGTTTAAAGATTTCCGATAAAAACTCCCCGTTTTTCAAGGCTATCACATTCTGCCCATTTATTTGTATATGGGACAATTTTTAGCACAGTCATGCCAACTTACTTGTAGAATTTGTTGGCGATGGTGTTTGAAATGCGTGAGGGAAGATCCGATGTTTTGCACATTCCCACAATAGATCCCATCACACTTGAACCCTTGCGCAATTTCAACTCTGAGGAAAACAGCCGCTGCTAAAACGTAATTTACACACTATAAATTTCACACCAGGAGCACCGCCAGACGTCAGACTGTTGCATATGGACCACAAATTTCCTAATTTCTCGGACTTATGTTCGGCAGAGTACACATTTTATTTTATACTCTCCAAATATACACGAAAACCACACAAGACAGGAAACGAACGAACGTAAATTTATCTTGCCCCAATCAGTGCTAGAAGTTGACTGATTCCATCGCTTTTATTCGCTTTTTCTGTGCTTTCGGATTCGGATAGTATCTGGCCCAGAGTTGGCAACAGCACGTTATTCATCAGTACCCTAGCGCTTCGTTGGAATTGAGAATGGAGTGCAGACACTGCAGACGCGAACCAAGAAGCTTTTATTAAATTGAAGTGAATTCCAACGGCCAAGCAGTTTTACTTGGAACCGGGACCCAGAATGGTTAATTTTTCCTACGTGTTCTTTGTCCTCGGTTATCAGGCTGAAATGTAGCGTGTAATTAAACTTTTCTAAATTATAAGGCCAATATTCTATGCATTTACATTTATTTTAATTTTTTTCTACAATTATTATAAATATTACAATGGGACCTTCACAATCAGACGCTGGTGCGACAGTTCCAGGGCCATACAGACGGTGCCCCGTGCATTGAGATATTAGTCCAGATGGTTGTCGACTGTGGACCGGTGGCTTAGATAACACTGTGCGATCCTGGGATCTGAGGGAAGGAAGACAACTGCAACAGCATGACTTTAGCTCACTTTAGCTCTCGCTAGGATACTGCCCGACAGGCGACAGGTAGGAGAGTCTGTTTCCGCAGTTTTGAGGCGCCCTTAACAATTTCTGTTTCTGTGCTTTTAGGAGAATGGTTAGTTGTTGACATGGAGAATTCGCACATCGAAGTACTTCATGCGTCCAAACCAGACAAATATCAATTGGCTGTGTTTTGTCCTTAAGATTTGCCACCTGCGGCAAATGGTTCGTCTCCACCGGTAAAGATAATCTTCTGAACGCGTGGCGGACGCCTTACGGAGCTAGTATATTCCAGGTATGCAACCAAACCTTCTATACCACTCAATTTCCGTTTTTGTATTGTTCTCTTTCAGTCCAAGGAGACCTCTTCTGTTCGTAGTTGTGACGTATCAACCGATGACAAGGACATTGTAACTGGTTCGGGCAGCAAAAAGGCAGTCTATGAAGTCATCTATTGAACTCGTCATCTGTAAATGGATCTGCGGTTTTCTTCCAGCAGTGGATTCGGGGAAAACTGTGCATACATTACCTGCTAATTTTAAAACCAGAATGAAATGCTGCTCAATTTTAAGTCACGTTAGCCTAGTTTTTCAAAGAAAAAAAAATTATAATTTTCTGTGGCCAACTCGTCTGAATAAAGAAAACCAAATTCTGTAAAATGTAAATAGTCTTTGGGTAGGCTTCCAATTTTTATTTTGTGAGTGCGGTAAGTGCGGAAGAATGTTGCCTTTGTTTTCTGGACTTCAGGTGAATCAGTAAGTGTTTGGGTGTCTGGGCTGAGTGGATTCTCACATCTGGTGATCGCCTGAGGAATATCCTGTGCAAATTCTTGTTCCGTGGACATGCTCCTCTACCAATTCCAGCATAGCTTTAGGCCTTTTCATTATTTTAATCGCCTAAAAGTCGGCAATTACACATATTAACGAAGTCGACCTCTCCCATACAAAATTTCTGGAATCGCAAACCCACTTTTCGGGGGTTTTTCAAATTATGCAAAATTGCCGAGATTAAGGCGTATTTTTAGTACATGGCATATCATGTAGATGGCGCACACTGTCCTTAGCTGGGACAAAAACTTTGGCCGATAGTAGTGCCCTCTATGTGATTTCCTATTCACTACAATACTCCTTAAACTCGGCAATTTTGCATAATTTGAAAAA